>JAULUF010000019.1:13287500-13410000 GCA_031834385.1 Semotilus atromaculatus | reverse complement strand
GATAGATAGATAGATAGACAGATAGATAGATAATACTAAATTTACAATAAAGCAGTAAGCACTAGTTCATAAACACTTTTGGAACTTCTCTTTAGTCCCTGTTTGCACGAGTGCCCGAGTTCATCAGCGCAATCTCCCCTCGCTCGTCCAGTGTGCCAGTGACACACATCAGTATCGGCTCTAATCCTTCCCTCCCTCGCTCCGGCGTCCTGATAAAGCTGCCGGTGAATCGCCACAGGCCTCGGTCTGCACGAGGAGATGCTGCGAGGCGTAACACAGATGGAGAGTGGCCTGCTTTCTTCTCCCCACCACCACCACATCCCCGGGGCAGGAGCATAGAGACAAACAAGAGCATCCCTAATAAACGCCTTCTCCTGCTGAACAGATGCACGAAGCTCGTCGTTCTGTCTCGAGTACCAGCGCGATTCTCAGGTGGGCCGACCTGCTCTGGACATGACAGGGCAATGCACAAGCCGTGTGCATGTTCGTGTGGGCGCATTTTTTGCAACATAAACCAGTATAAACGTGATGGCAGCATCTGGGGAGTGTTTCTGCTGATGCACAAAGCATGCAGTGAAAGGGAGAGAGGGGAAGCCGCGCTCGTCGTGCTGTGCTCTTACCTTATAGCAGTCAGTGTTTGCAGGAAACAGCTCACCTGAGTGCCTCTCTCGTGCAGCCCAAACACAGCGCATTCAAAACATCTCTCGCTGGCTCCGACGGCTGCGAGCCCGGAGAGAAGACTACAACAAAAGGGATAGAGAATGCCAGGGGAGGGGGGATGTTTCAAAGTGGCATCTTGAGCGTCAGTGTGACAGAGCTGCAATGCACAGTCCGTTCAACACAGAACATCAGTCGCGTTTGAAATGTGACGCAACATGTCTCGTGACCCATCGAGCCGCCCGCCCGCTCCGAGGGAAAACACACGGGCTGCGAGCGCCGGCCCCCGTGAGCCCAGATGGTCTGATCCGGAGGAGTTTGAGGAAGCGGGAGGCAGTAGCGGCGTCTCTCTCTCTCTCTCTCTCTCTCTCTCCCTCTCTCTCTCTCCCTCAGCTATTGATTCACTCCAGCCCTGCACAGTTTCAGTGAAATATGAAACGCCTGCCTGCCAAGCTGCCATCAATCGTGAGTAACATTAACAACAATATCAGAAAGGACAGGGAAATACTGCGCGCTCCAGATGTCCTGCATCACCACAGCTTCTACCAAACACCCGGGAGAGAGGGAGCGGGAACGGGATCAGGACGTGACACACGATTCAAACCTGCATCCCTGTGAGAGCAACACCTCACAAAACCTGTCAAAAACACATTCAGGTCACATGCACTGCACTGCACAATCAAGTGAAAGACATAGGAAATCATACTTAGCAGAAAGAACATGAAACCTCTTGTTAGGACTGCAATGATTTTGGGCATTGTTCTCACAATTTGAGCTGAACTGAGCTGGATTATGACACTAAATATGCAACATCGACACTGTTATTGAATTGAATTGAGCTGAATAATGACTGTAGAGCTGATTTAAAGCTGAAACTGAATTTGTTTCATAATTTATGAATATTACAACACTGTTATTTTTCTATTTATTAATCTGTATTGTATCAAGCGCTATATATCTAAATGTGACTTGACTTCACATTAAGACTGAGATTTTCATGACAATTAAACATTCTCAATACTAAAACCTAAAAGACACTTAATATTAATATATTGATTTGACTGGACTGCACTGACTTTTGGATGAGAAAAAAAACTTGAACTAAATTGAGCTGAATAATGATATTATCTTCTTCTGTATAGAAGCTTTATAGCTGAAACTGAATTTCTTTCATAATTAATGAACTTTACACCCATAACAGCCGATGGAAATAAATATGACTTGACATTGAGACTTTCATGAATATTATAATATAAAAAAAGACATTATCGTTTAAGGTTTTCACTAGCTCATTTTAAATGGCCCTGCTGCGTGACAATTTTGCCTTTAAAAGTCCAAGTATTCAGTGGATCTTTCAAAAAATATGATTAAAAAGGAAAACACTTTACCTAAAGCCTTTATATATAATGCATTATAAAAGTATTTTGAATGCATTAATTATGCCTTGTAATGCACCTTATGATGCATTGTATGATCTCATGAATAATTGTAACCACAATTATACATTATAATACTAACTCATTGAAAACCTTTAGAAAGTATAATGCATTAAAACAACCAATTTCAAATGTAACAAGGAATCTGCTAATTTTATAATGTATTTTACAGTAACTTTGGTTACAATTATTTATAAAAAAATATATAATGCATTATAACAAATTATAAATACCTTTATAATGCATCATACATAAAGGCTTTAAGTGAAGTGTTTCCAAAAATTACATTAAAAAAAGAAAAAATGTGCATGAATGAATTGTTCACAATAAGATCAATAGCATGCATTTATAAAATTGATAGAGTGAATTTACATATAACGCAGACTAAAAATAAAGATATTTGTTATGTAAAAAAGTATTTTCTTGTATTACAGAAAGGAAACTCGAATAATAATTCCCAGAGAACTATTACAAAATGACTAAAAAATCAGATCAAATTATGATAATGAGGTAGAAATGTGCCAAATTGTCATGGTGAAAACTATTATCACTATGCCAATAAGCCTAAAAATTTATTTTTCAAAATAGACAGACCTTCTATTACGACCTTACGACCTTCTAGCACAAATCAGATTTTTTAATATAGAACAAAACACATGTGAAATGCTAAAATTACACTTTCCCTTCTAACAATAGTGAGTTTTTACACCCAGTAAATGACATCACAATAGAAATGGCTTGTTTACCTGGATAAGCTCCTCTGAGTTGAACTTCACACAGATCAATAAGGCTTGCCTGTCCGTACGAGGTCACCGCTTGACCTATAATTCAATATAACAGGGGCTTCCACAAAAACACTATTTGCCTTATCAGCAACACAGAAGAGATTGTGCACGGCCCACAGTGAGCCCCCAAGGGCAGCGGGTGAACCGTAAAAACGGCACTATCTGCTCACAGGAGATTGCATGAACCGCAATCGCTCACAACAACCTTGAGAGATGCGCGTGTTGCCATAGGAATGGGACACTGCCATTGTGAGCGCACAGGTAGAAAAAAGTCTTTATTCGCACACCAGAAGTAAACACCAAGAAGCTCTTAAACCCTCAATCTGCAGAGATCCGACATGGAAACCAACCGTTTATGATGATCGGCTAATAACGGCTAATAGCATGATTGGTTTGATTAAAACGAACCCTGGTGCGATTGCTCAGTTAGTGCGGTTCGTTTAAATAAGTGTGAACGCTGCCATCTGAACCCTGGTGACATCAAACAAGTGGACCGAGACACTGAAAACATGAGTCTCGCCAAACTAACTCTGGTGAACGCAACATGGACCAAAGACATCTGAACGAATCAAAAACAGGACATGATGTCACAAGATGAGACCCTAAAATGGACAGAATAATCACGCATACCTGTTTTTTCTCATCATAGTCGTGATGTTGCTTATCATTACGGTTCGGTACAGCATCAGAACCACATCTCCTCACAGCAGATCTCTGTTAATGTGACGGAGGGATTCCTGACGCTGTTTTGACTCCTTTACACACTTTATAAGCTCTTCACGAGTTCTCAGCTGGTCAACACTAGGGGTGGTGAAAAAAATCGATTAACGATTAATCGCGATTATGTTATGAACGAGTATGAATCGATTATTCAATTTAAAAAAATCGATTTTTTTTTGTTGCATTATTTTCTTTTGTAAAAAATTTTATACCGAAAGTTGAACGTCACGAACACGCCCAGTTCCAGTTAGCAATAGTGATGGGCAATCCGGCTCTTTTTCTTGAGCCGGCTCGTTTGACTCAGCTCCCTGAAAAGAGCCGGCTCTTTTGACTCACAAACGGCTCTTTAAAAAATAAATGTTTTAACTTGCTCAAAGTCCACCGCACAACAGTGCAACGTGAATATTCACATTTGTAATTGTCCATAACAACCCAAATACTTGCCGGCTTGCCTAGCACATCTAATTAATGGGCAAAGTTTTCCGACTATTTGTCTTACCTTCTTCTTTATTTTCTTTTTTTTTTTATGTGGATTTTGAGCTTGTAGAAGTTTAGCTCTTGCATTCTTCTGAACATCTTGGGCTGCCATTGCCCGATGTCATTTCTGAGTATCACTCCATTATCTGCCTAACTTTTAAATGCCTATTCCACAAGTGGTAGACTACAATGACTGGCTGTTTTAAAATATAACTATAGAAACAAAATAACCCCGAGGCAGTCTCATCTACGTTTAGGCCTCCTCCAATACTGACAGCAGGGCTCATAGCTTACAGGTTTGCTTAGTAAGTTCAACAGCCACCCGCCCGAATTTAATTAAAATATTATTTTTCGTCACGTACTCTGCCCGACCCGCGGTTTATCCGCATCTCTAGTGTGTGTGTGTGTGCGAGTTGGCTCGGCCCTTCCTCATGCATTGGTTGACGTCGTGTGTATGATTGACAGGGACAGAATGTGAGGCTGATCAGACAGTAGAAACGAAGTGTGTGCGCCTTTAGGCATATAATTCTTTGTTGTTGTTTGAATTAGTCAATTATTTTAAATAAAATTTAAATAATTCATTATTTCATTATTACATAATGATTTAATTTCTATAGGCTATATTTTTTTAAATAGAGTCGGCTCTTCAGATATGCGAGCCAGCTCCCGTCGTTCACTTACAAGAGCCGGCTCTTAGATCCGGCTCATTCGCGAACGACCCATCACTAGTTAGCAAGCGCGTGTAACGGCCATAGACAGTAAAAGAAACGGCCCGCGCTCGCTCTCTCCCTCTCTCTCTCACACACACACACACACACACACACACACATACAGTTTGATCGCGCCCGCGGCTCGCTCTCTCTCTCTCACACACACACACACACGGAGTTTGATCGCGCCCGCGGCTCGCTCTCTCTCTCTCTCTCACACACACACACAGAGAGTTTGATCGCGCCCGCTGTTCGCGCTCTCTCTCTCTCTCTCACACACACACACACACAGTTTGATCGCGCCCGCGTCTCTCTCTCTCTCTCTCTCTCTCTCAGTTCGATCGCGCCAACTTACAACTTGATTACTCACAAGTTAGTGTTGCATTTTGTCACTGTGTTCTACAGTACAGTATATAAGCTGAAGCTACAGTAAGTTGTTCAAAAATGTTCATTTTGTCTTCTTAATGATTAAATTGGACAATTTTCTTCTAGAATGACAAAGGTGTTCAGGTGGAGAAAAAACTTTCTTTACCTTGACATGTTTTGACTGCAACCTGCAGTCTTCCTCCACCTGAACAACACCTTGTCTTTCTAGAGGAAAATTGCCCAATTTCTACAGTATGTTGGTTCTGCTTCCTAAAGGAAATAAGCCTTTCATTTATTTGTTATTGTTTAGTTCAACTTGATGAGTCACAACACAATATGATGTATTCATTTCTGTGTTCTACAGAACATAAGCTACATACAAATAATTCTGAAGTTATAACTACACGACAGCAGCTGACTTTTTTTTAATACTGCAATCACTTTGTAGTGTATTTTCGTTTACTGTTGTGAAATGGAAAATCAATAATCGCTAATCGAGAATCGTTAATAATCGAAAATCGACTGTAATCGAATCGGGACTTCAATAATCGTAATCGAATCGAATCGGGAAATCAGACAGATTAACCACCCCTAGTCAACACACCATCATGTGTAGTTACACACATACGACGAGCGCATTTATCCAAGAACACAGCATTGTTTTGGATGTTCGGTAAGTTCCATCATGAAATATACATAATAAAAGCCGACCAATCAGGTTGTGAACATATCCCTATGCCTTTAGGTTTGGTAACTTTAGGCTTGGTGTTAAAATGCCAATGTGAACACTAAGTGGACCAAGACTAAATGGGTTTTTTTTAGTCCGGACCAAATGAACCAAGCAATCTGAACTACAAGTGTGAACACCAGACTAGAAAGGCCCAGTGATGGTTTGGTGCTGGTTTACCATCAAAACCATTAGCGAGGCTGTTCTAGGAAAGGTGGTTGACAAATGCAGTGTTAGTTACTTTCTTCTATAAACAGGATTCAAAATTAACACTTACCAAGTTGCCAAGAGTGCCAAAGCCACATTTATTGTTGGAATTTCATGATACTATTGACAGAATTTGTTTCAAATCAAAAGTATAAGCACAAATCTTAATGCGATTTATTGGATGGGAAATGATGGAAATTAAGAAAAATAATGTTTAGTGAAGGTTTGTTCATGGATCAACTGAAAACGGCAAAAGACTAAAAAAATCAGTACTTGGGGATTTAATTGGTTCATCAAAATTAGAATCGATTAAAGTCGAGAAATCTATATTTTTAACTCAGCCACAATTATCAGCTTCTTTTTGAACTCATTTAAAGGAGAAGAGCCTGAACAGAGACACCTTTGAGACAAGAGCTAGAGAAAAGAAGCTAACGCTCATCCATCTGTCATGCACAGCCACTCCAGAACTGGACTCTCTAATGAGATCTCTTGATAATTATCATATCTCCATCATTTAATCATGGGATTCAACTGTTTCCTGTTTCTCAGATGTTTCTCTTGAGGAAAAACATGCCTCCTCTAGGGTTTCAGAAGAGATCTCAACAATATTCAGAACTATGCTCACATCTGTCAACATGAACTCAAAGATGTTCATGATCTGAGCTGCTATGTTTTATAGCTCTATGCTTTTACTCTATGAGAACTAGTGACTTGTTTTTTTTTCTTTTTTTTTTCTATTGAATTTTACAAGAAACATTTGAAACAACAGTCATAATTAACTGAGAAAAAACTAGGGCTGCCCCCTAATAGTCGACGAGAAGAGGCTTAGTCGACCAAAATTTGATTAGTCGGTTAGTTGAAAAAAACCCTCATGGCAAAGTCACAGAGCGTGAGGGAAAGATCATTAACGGTGGGTTAACAAAATGTAATCTCACAGTCAGATTAGCAATATATAAACTTGCAACTGCAAGAAAAAAAAAGTCTGATATGTAAAATAAAAACTTGCAATAAAATTTTTTATTCTTTTATTCCATGATGGAATCAAGCTTCCACAGAAATATAAGCATGACATGTTTTTGTGAGATTTACTCATGCTCATTTGAGGAAAGTCCCAAAAGGAGCCCTGAACATCATACATAATTCAGCACAGCACATCCGACACGCTGCGTGGACATACGGATGGAGATGCCACACAAGGGCCATCGGGAACACAGACGATCGGGAATCCCACTGGAAAATCACAAACCTTCTCAACCATCATTAGAATCACTCAAACTCTCCCAACTCACAGGATCATTTGCTTTCAAAAAGTTATATAGTTACTCAGTTTATTCAATACTGAACAATTCCAATAAAATAATTCAATACAATTAAAGTGCGCTAATATGTGTGTGTGCTGTGTATTTTATGCATATTAGACCCTCCCAATATTAGTTGAGCAAACATGCTAACATTTTGATTGAGAGACAAGACTTTTTTTTTCAACAGACAAGAGGTATGTTTTACAGAAGATATTTTTTTCCTCATTTTAAGCATAAACCTCGAGTAGGTTTGAAAATTCTTAAGCAACACTATAAAATATTATATGATCAATAAGTTATGACAACATGACAGAGGATAGTTTTATAAGACAATAAAGATCATAATTAAAACAAGAAAAAAATTCGGCCAAAGGGGTCAAAAAGGGAAAACTTGCATTTTTTTCTCTCATTTTAACCATAAACTCACTTTATTTTGATATCAAATCTCTAAACAAGATACATTTACTTGAGATGCAAAGTGACATAAGATTAAAAAGTGTTGTTTTCTGAGAAATCCTTTAAAATAAAGCAAGTTTATCCTTAAAACAAGAACAAATATTAACAAGAAGAAATTTTAAGCAATTGGCACAAGTTTTGATAAACTTATCCAGAAAATCCAGAATCGTGATTTAAGAATTTTTAGATATGTGTACTGGAAAACAAGACAAAACTACAAAGGAAGAAATACTTTTTTCAGTGTGCATTTCAAATGAGGGTGACCCACAATGATTCCTTGTCAATAGGATGCTGCCTATATAGACAGCACACAGTTAGGGAGCTCACTAGGATTTGAAACAGAGCCGCTATTCATTTTCATATCATATACAAGAGAAGATCTCATTTATCATGTTAACCATTTGCACTGCCCTCAAAGTTCATGTTTAGCTAACGAGCCAATCCATTAATTCGGCCAGAACGACGCAAGATAGAGGCGAAAATTTAAATAAATCGCCTGGCCTTTTGTGCTTCTCACGTATTAAGCTGCAAATAACCTCAACTGACACCATAATAGGATTCATTCATCACTCTGGGCCATGAAGTGCTCATTAGAAACATTGTGCAGACTGTTAATCTGCACATTAATAAAGCCAATCACAACTTATCAAATGAATCTCTTCATCAAGACGTCTCCTCGCAGGAAATTCCCAGAGCAAAAGTTTGTCATCGTCAATGTGCGTAAAATGGAGAATGAATATTGATTTTACTGGATTTGGAGAATTATGCGCAGAGGCTCTGCACGCAAACAGATTTAAACAAATATATTCAAGAATTCTAGACAATCTGCATTTGTTGTGAACTCCCCGGTGAGACTCAGCAGTGTGAAACACAACGCTTAATTAAAGAGGAAAAACAATTCCTCAAAAGTCAGCCTCAGGTAAAACCGACGGTTTAACACTGAATGTTATTGACATATGGGCAAAACTACAAAAAAAACTAAGACAGTGAGATTTCACAACACATGACAGCAAAAGCATTGTTCAGCCAAAAATTTAAACTATGTCATGATTTACATGATTAAACCCACATGTTGTTTTTTACGTGGAACACGAAAGGAGAAGTGCTTTTTTTCAGTGCTTTTTTCTGTACAAATGGTTCTTGTTTGGCTCATATCAGTTTGCGTTTTCCTCCCTTAAAGCTTTTTCTGACTTTTATTATTATTGTCTGATTTTGAATATAGTGTATGTATAGTTGTATGCACTACATTTTACTCTTTTTTTTTTCGGTTTGCAGCACCAATATAACAATAAACAGCAATACGTATTTTTTTTCAATATTCTTTCATTAGAAATTTCAAAAGAAATTTACTTGAAACAGAAATGTTTTGTAACAAATTAAATGAGTTAAATATGGTCTTCAATGATCGTAAAGAGTTGTGAGGACATGATGTCAGATCTGCGTCATGCGCTTCAGGTCTTAAAGTGACAGCAGCCTCATAAACCTGAAGAAAATCACTCCGTGTTCTTGACTGAATAACCTTTGTAGCTTTAATAATAATTACTCTATATAATAAAATGTATAATGTATGCAGTGAAAACTGTGAAGTGTTTGCTAAATTTATTGAATTTCTGGACTGATTCACAGAAATGAATCAAACTTACCAACTCTAACACTGTTTTTACCACAGAAGTTGCTACTAAGTTCCTGTCGGCCGTGTATCTGCTGTATCTGCACATCTCTGATGGTCTGCATGTTTGCTCTTCCTCCTGGAGCAGGAGATTTACGACTCTGCTGACGCGGCTCGACTCCTCCAGACACACACTCCAGTCACGTTATTCCTCTCGGCCCTTCACACCTCCGTTTAAAAATCGATCACAAAAACACACAACAGCAACAGAATATTGGAAACGTGTTTGATTGCCTCAGAGCACTGACCTGGAATTAATTTGAAACTAATTAACAGAACAATAGTGTGAAGCTCAGGGGACGCGTCTTCACCAGTCTGTTAATGATGCTGTGACTGGTTCAAGAGTTTCTAGTTGAACTAGAGAGGAGTAACCTCCACTTTGTGCTGACTTCGGCATTCAGGACCGTAATGAACGGTAGGAAACCACAGAGACACTGAGTCAGCAGAGAGCGATCAAATCACCACAAATAGTATGACCTCAACATACACTGTAAAAAAAAACAAGTTGAGAAAACTTAAAAGTTTAAGGCCACCAGCTGCAGGACATTTTTGAGTTCTCTCAACTTAGGGTCAATTAGTCGTACAAACTTTTTCATGTCTTTTTCATGTTAAATAGTTGAATAAACTTTAAAAACAGAATTTGTCAAACAAAATGTAAGTTGGATTTTTTACAGTGTACAGTACATTAGAGACAAGCTACATATACACACACACACACACACACACACATACATATACATATATATATATATAAATATATACAGACAAACTTTTTATGTAATGGCCTCAAAAGGAGAGTCTGCTAAATGCACATATGTATCTAACACTATTTTAAATAAGTCAAAAAGCTGTGTTTTTTTTCCAAAGCTTTGAATTGGAGACCTTTGTCACCACGGATCAATCTCTCGAATGGATCAATTTCTCAATTTCTGGGCTTTATCAGAGTTGAAAATGACAATGTTGACATTGTCAGGCATCAATCTGATGGTACAAATCAAAACTCAAAGCCTGAAATCAGGTGCACCTATGAGACCCGTGAGTGACGTGTCCTGAAACGCCACCGGGAGACACTGAAGGACAGATCGATGCCAATAATGAGTCTCAAGGTCAAGAGGGAGTCACAGACCAATCCGATTTTAATTACTTCTGCAGATTAAACGCTCTCAGGGAAATCTGCACGTTTGTTTGACAGACAGGAGCGTGTAAGACGTCTTCTGAGGGTTTGAAAAGAGTTAAGTCACTTTCACAAACCATGCTTTTCCTCCATGCACCAGTCACTGGATTTGCAGCACAGCATGAACTCTGGCATGTAATTGTCCTTAGACTGCAACTACACTTATAGAGAGAGATTCACTAAATTGCCTAGCAACATTCACCTGAAATACAAGAATGATGTATGTGATTGTGACTTGTGCCATTTAAATCAAAAACATACAAAGAACTCATGTGACAAGACTCGTGTGTCCTCAGATTGCAGCCGTTTTGCATCTAATGCTTGGTTTCGGAGGGGGTTGAGCTTCTGTTTATGTTCGCTGATCATGTTTATAAAAGCCTAAATTCAATCTGTTCATCATATAAAGCGATCGAGTCTCTTCAGAAAAAGTGGACTGCTGAACCCCTCAATTCACATGCATTAGTTTTATGATCTCTTTATTAATTTTTTTGAAGCGTTAAAGTGGTAGTTGTTTGGAACGACATGAGGATGAGAAATTAATTACAGAATTTTCATTTTAGGGTGAACTAAGTCTAACCCTTTAAATATGATCTTATTTGGACATGATTCATCCTACCATCCCACAATCTCCTCTGCTGATGCCAGAAAAACCCTGAGAAATCACTCTGATACAGTGTTGCAAAATGCCTAATATCTAAACTAAAATAAAAAATGAAAAACGAACTAAAATACATAGTAAAATACTAGTTTAATACCTAAACAAAAACAAAAATATAAAATAAAAGCTCTGAAGTAACACTGCTCTGTTAGACAGAAAAGAAAGTGACTCCTTCCCAAACCACTCTTCAGTCATGACATCATTTTTCACCCTGATGTTGAAATCATGGGTTTGAGTAAATGATTGATGATTTCTGGGTGAACTGTTCCTTTAAAACATGAGCTGCCTGATATAATGGAAAATTGATGCAATGACGGTCAGTCATATTCAGTTAACACACACATACGGACGGAGGGCGTGAGCAGGAAATGAGCTCATCTCTCAGAGGCATTAACCCTTTTGTCATTCCACACTAATCGCTCTCCACCCATCAGCTCAACCACACTACAACACACAAAATCCTGACAAACAACTCAGATCTACGGTATAATTGCATATGCAGTGGAAAATAAATAAACAAATACCATTAAGATGCTAAAGGCAAAGTATTGTTTTTCAAGCACTCAATTTTGGGTTATTTTGCTTCCATTACGTGTCTTCTTTCAGACTAGTGGAAAGAAAGCAACCAAAAAACACATTTAAGAGTTTATTTTATTACACTTTATAAATTTGCATATGTAGATTTCTATGACAATATGTATCTTTAAAGGCGGTCCACTTCAGCAGCTTCACATACACCAAACTTCACAGTTTTATTCATACCTATAGTCTAAGTATTTTTTTTTCCGTCTATTGACTGTATTTTCTGATTTATGGAGTAATAAAAAGAGAAATCAAAAATCCCCTATAAAATGTCAACAAAATCAAACAAGAATTTTGAACCTGGCTTTATCCAATGTCCAAATTTCTGCTCTAGACATTTATGCAAACAAGTGCATATTTAATTAGATATGCATCATTTGCCTATTTAAACATTATTTCAGAAAACTTGTAATACAACTAGTGCTGTCAAATCGATTAATCACATCTGACGTAAAAGCTTTCGTTTATATAATATATGTGTATATATATTATTATATTTATATATTAGGCTATATGTGTGCGTGTGTGTGTGTATGTGTGTGTGTGTACACACAGACACGCAGATACACACACTCACACTCTCACACTGTCACACACACATATATTATGTAAACAAAAACTTTTATGTTAGATGCGATTAATCACAATTAATGTGACGGCACTGAATACAACACATTTGTCTTAATGTACTGTGATTATTCACCTGGGGAAAATATGGTGATGTCCATTAGTTACCTTTTTTTTCACCTGTGGCGTCTTGCCTTAAACGACATCCTAAAGTGTATAATCGACCGTAGTCAGGACTCAGGTTAGAAGCCATATTACATTTTACGTGGATGAAAACAAGGCTAAGGGATAATGCAGTGGCACACACTTTATAAAGGTCCTAGATCACATGTGAACTTTCATAGAGCATTTGTCCACTAAAAGTTAGGTTTGGAAAGATGTTTTATTAGCTGAACATTGTTAAACAACAGTAAAATTCATTGTACTGAATCCGCTATATTCTATCCCTCACAGCCTTGTTTGCATTCCCATTAAAAATGAAACACGGTGAGCACCATGTCCTTATGGGTAGCATACCCTGACTGAGGTCTATGGATTACATCAGTGTTTCTTCATTGAGTTTATCCTAGTCTATATAGATGCCCCATTCATTCATTCAAGTCAGCAAACTTAATTGGCCAATGAAGCCCTCATGGTGGTGGCAACATGCTAAATGCCGGAGTGCTTTATTAAGAGCGGTTCACGTCCGGAGCACATCCGATGAATCCTGGCAGAGAGAATCACAAATCCCTGCTGTCATGCAACTCAACACTCAGAGACAGGAACACTTTCTCCACGAACACCTCAGCATGATCAGGCACGAGAACTGACTCGCAGAGGGCATGTCGAACACTTCAGATCTCAGAGACAGAGTCGCTCTGAGTTTGCATTATTCATGAACGGATAGCGTGTTTAGCACGGACCAACATTCCTGAGCTTGACATTTCCAGAGTGCTTTGCATATTTCCGTCAGCCAGGAATCTGTCCTTGCATATCACACTCTAATGGCCCTTTTGATAGCTGGGATTGGGGAGGGGGGATATCCCACCATATTCATCAGTATGAGCTAATTACAGCACGCTAATATAGACACCAGCTGCTGCTCAACATCTCATCAACAACAATAGCGGCGGCCAACAGGCGACAGCAATCAGCGCACGGCTCAGTCTGGATTATACGCGGTTGGACCCGACCCTACGGCACGACTCGAAGGTCAAGAGCTAAACTTGCTCTGTTACATCAGTGCTACACAACTGCTTTTGTGCCACCACCCAGATCCATTAGACATCAAGCAGCGACACAAAGTTCAAAAAGTGACAATGTCCTTAAAATCACATTTCAAAAAGTTACCATGAACTGCACAGGGATTATAATATAATATAATATAATATAATATAATATAATATAATAAATTTTTAATATAATATAATATAGTATAATATAATTCAAAATAAGTTTGATAATATATGTGTGTATAATTATTTTGTATATATAAATACACACATATGCATGTATATATTTAAGAAATATTTGCATGTAGGTCTATATACTGTGCGTGTGTGTGTGTGTGTGTGTGTGTGTATATATATATTTTTATTTTTTTATTATTTTTTACACAATTTACATTATATAATATAAATATTTTATGTATAAATAACACATTTTTCTTAAATATACACATGCATGTGTGTGTATTTATATATAAAAATTAATCATACACAGTACACATCATGTACATACAGGTGAAACTTGAAAAATGTGAATATCGTGCAAAAGTAAAAAGGTGAAACTAATATATTTAGTATTTATAACTATATACATATTATGCATGATTACACTTTTCAGAGGGCCGACATTTCTGTATTTAAAATCCTTTTTTTTTTTTATTGATTTCATGTTATATTCTAATTTTCAAAATTATAACTTTTGCACAATATTCAAATTTTTCGAGTTTCACCTGTATTGTCTTAACAAACTTTTATTTTGGATGCGATTAATCACAATTAATCGCTGCACAGCCCTTATATAATATAATTTATACTGATAAAAAAAAGTATAAAAATAAAATCTCCAGAAGAACTCATTTACCTCTACACTACATATTTCCTACACTAAGGCACATACTATATCAAACACGGCGTGAACACCTTAGAGACATCAGCACAAATTACGAAAGAACCACACGGGGCGACTCCCTTCCCATCAAACACTGCTTCTGAACCCATCACTGACACTCCGCACGCCTCCGCACATCTGCATTTGCATTTTAATATCTCAGCAATATTTGATCTACTATACATCCTCAAGGGGCTATTAAGGAAGGTTAATTAACGTACGGATTATACGACTCATTTTTTTAATGAGATGAAGGGTCTTAACCCACGCTGGCGAGCTTTACGTGGGTCACGAGGGCCAGCGGGGATTACGCTCAAAACGCAGGCGCTTCGGTCCTCATACCTTCACATGCAAGACTGAGCCGCTGTGATTGAGAACCATGTAGCGTCAATTAACACTGACAGATTGGCTGAGGATCCACACACACAAACACACAGCTGGCACTGCGACGGCCCACGACCCAGCAGTCGTTCTGTCATCCACAACGCTGGAAGGCAGATGCACATTACTGGAAAAATAAAGAGGAGGGCGATATTGATTGAACAAATGTGTTTGTTTAAAACAAACTAAGTTTAGAGAAACTAATTAAGACTAGTTTCGTGATCCTTTCTTTGTACTACACCAAAGTTACAGAGACTGATTGAATCAGTCAAACTGTCAGTGAATCGATTTAAAACTCTGATTCAATTATTCGTTTGCATAATTTTTCATGCATTTAGTAAGATACACAGTGGAATATTGCTGTGTATGACTATGTATAGATACCTTTGCATATAAATGAAAATGTAATGATTAATTTAAATAAATTAAATATTCTTTACTTAAAACACGCCTTGATTATTTTAACTAACTTTTTTCTTAGTTTTTTTTTTTTACTTGCAATAAAAAAATCTGAATCTCTTTGATTATTTTTGTATTATTTATAATTGTATTTTTTGCAAATATTCTGAATCTTGGTTATTTTAACTCTTTCTTTCTTATTGTAATTTACTTCTTGAAATAAATATCCTGAGTCATCTTACTGTATTTTGTTTCATTGACTCTCATTGATTATTTTAACAAATTTTTTTCATACTGTATTTTATTGTTGGCAAATATTGCTGAATCTACTGGACAATGAATGTTTAGTTGAAATGCATCCTTTAAATAAAAAAAAGTAAATGCATAAATATAGAGATACATATCAAAATATAATTTAAAAAAGTCTGAGAAATATTTTTACATCTTAAAAATCTCCCATCCCTACAGAGATATTTAAAATAGTATTGAAGGGGTACACAAACATGTATCCAGGGAACCTTCCCACAATGCCCTCAAAAGGATAAAGATGTGAATGCTGCTGTTTTTCCAGACTGTATAAGAGTGAATGCTGAATGTTCTTTTGGAGGTCAGGATCAGGAGATGCGACCTCCGGGAAAGACCAGCGTTCAAGGCTAGCGGTCAATATCCTACTCCTGTCTTGGCAAACGAGGGGAAAATGAAAATGAAGTGGCATTTGAGGTCAGATGCAATCTGGCGGGAACATCTTGAAGTGATTTTAGATACGCTGCAGTATAACATGACCTTCGAGCCCCTGTGGAGCATTCTCACGCTGGGAGACCTCAAGAATAACATAGAATTAATACTCACAGACATGTCAGATTTACACATTGTAAATGGAGCTAAATAGATATTGTTTGTCTCATATTAAAGTCTTATTAATGAGAGTCTGTGCACAAGACGTTGCTCTAGGGGAGAAAGACCTCAGAGGTCTAGAATTTCAGAAGAGATCTCATTAGGTCTCAAAATATGCTCATATTTCTCAAAAGTCTGATGTCAGAGGTCTCAATATAATGGAAGCTTGTTTACGGCACTTAAATAAAACAATTTAAAATATAATTGCAACTTTTTATCTCGCAATTCTGACTTTTTTTCTTGCAACTGAGAGTTTATATCACACAATTCTGAGAAAAAAAAAGTCAGAATTCTGAGAAAAAAGTCACACTAGCGAGAAGTCATAATTAACTTTTTTATTTTTTATTCAGTGGCGTCAACAAGCTTCCATACAATATGAACCTCATTTCAACAAAACTAATCAAGGCGTGCTTTTTATTCAATTAAGAATATTTGTGTGAAATATTTAATAATATTGATTTATTTTTCTGTTAATATCTGTTAATGTTTTATATTAAACTCCTGTACAGCATTTTGGTCAACTCTCTGTTGTTTTAAATTGTGCTTTATATAAATAAAGTAACATATCTGTACCACCTCTGATAAATGCAGAAATTATAATGCAGAAACCTTGCATTTTCTGAGAAGCAGCTTTGAAGCAATATGCATTATGAAACGCGCTATACAAATTAATGTGAAATGAATCAATATAACAATAAATAGTCATAAACAGCAATACTCACCTATATATTTTTACTAAAACTTTTGAAAAATATCAGAACTTTCATTAACACTTTTGAAATGATACAAGCGAATCAAATCAGAGTTTTGAATTAATTCACTGAAATGGACAGCTTGAACTGATTCAAGCCTAAAAATGAATTGCCACATTATAGGTTTGTTAAAATCACCACAATATGGTATTGTACATAGCAACATTTATATATAAAAAAAATGTATAAAATAATTGAGAATATATCATGAATATTTGATTTATCACCCAAAGGCATGTGGCCGATGAATGCAGAGGATGTGATGTCATGCTCGTGTGCAGTTCTTTGGGGAGCTGAATGCATTTGTTACAGTCCGGACACAAAGGCTTTATCCCGAAGACTGTACTTGTTGCGTATCCATGGTGACTGGAGACATTAGGGGGAACACAAAAACCATCAGAGGAAGCCACATAATCATGACTCAGGGGAAGAGAGCGACAAATGTGCCCTCGACCACCCACCCTCATTTACAGCAGCGCATCAACGGAGAAAGAGAAAGTACAGAGTCAATGTAAGATGCATGTTGAAGATCTGAGTTCTGAGACGTCTCTTACATTACACTGAACAAACAACATGGATGCACCATGTTAAAATGACAAAAACAGAAAAATTATGGATTTTACTTTTTGCAATATACAGGGCTCCAGACATCAACAAAAATTAAGGAGCCATTAGGTCTCCTATAAGAAAAAATAGGCACCACATTACTTTACGTGTCACATAAGAATAAACATACCTTTTAAAATTGTAAACAGTTCATTTCAGTCATCTTATCGTCATGTGTTTATGTCTGCCCTCCAACAACTTGAGAACTACCGTGTATACAGTCACAAAGAATTGTTCTTTACTCTGAGCCAGTGTCACAGACCATGCTGAACCTGATTTCACCAAGTACAACATGCTTTAAAGGGGTCATGACATGAGAAACCAAATTTGCCTTGATCTTTTGGTATTTAAGAGGTCTTGGTACCATTAAAACTTCCTGCAAGTTTCATAGCTTAAGACGTCCTCCCCATTATAAACGAACAATTTATTTAATCAAGCTCTAAATACAGCTCGTTGTGGATCCATGGTATGAAGTGACGTCACGGTACGAAGTGACGTACCCGTCGTTTGCATATGACCACCTCCAGCGCAGGACAACTACGCCTCATTTTGCATCATCGCATCACATGTGTTCAGTCGACGTGCAGCGAGTGGGTCTGTTTACTGTGGGTCAGATGTGCTGTTCCTGGCTGTGGACAAACAACATGTTTGAATACGCTGACGTCAGGGAAAAATGGATGCAGTTTGTTTTTCGTGGACGTCCCAGTCACGGCAGTGTTAATATACAGTGTTCTCTACATTTCAAGGATGACTATTTTGAGAACAAATCGCAGTATGATGCTGGCTTTGCCAGAAAACCTTTGCTTAAAGGATTAGTTTACTTTTTAAAAAACTTGCTGATAATTTACTCACCCCCATGTCATCAAAGATGTCCATGTCTTTCTTTCTTCAGTCGAAAAGAAATTAAGGTTTTTGATGAAAAGATTCTAGGATTTTTCTCCATATAATGGACTTTACTGGTAGCCAAACCGTCCAAGGTCCAAATGACAGTTTCAGTGCAGCTTCAAATGGCTTTAAACGACAACAGACGATGCATAAGGGTCTTATCTAGCGAAACGATCGGTTATTTCTAAAAGAAATAAAAAAGTTTAAGTTTTATTAGCACAAATGCTCGGCTTGCTTTGTTCTCCTGTTCGAACTCGTTCATCAAAATGAACGAATCTTTTTTTGAGTCATTTCATTCATTCATTCAACGAACAAAATGAACGAAATGACTCGAAAAAAAGATTCGTTCATTTTGATGAACGAGTTCGAACAGGAGAGTCACGACCGCGGATCACAGAACAGAGCAAGGAAACTTCGTTTTTTATTTATTTATTTTAGAAATAACCGATCGTTTTGCTAGATAAGACCCTTATGCATCGTCTGTTGTCGTTTAAAGCCATTTGAGGGTGTGATGAGGTCATAAATCACTACATTTTAAAAGGTTTTTGTTCAAAAAACTATAGTAATACTATAATCGCACCTAAGGGAAAATAATAAAACAAAAAACAAAAGCCATGCCATGACCCCTTTAATGATCCAATCAACCAATCAGATTTGAGGAACAAGTTTACAGTTTACATCAGGCTTATAACCAGGGCTTCTGCATCAGTGTTATTCACCTATAATTTCCCTCTGATTTTAGGGATAACTTATTAGATTTAGAGCTACATTTTCAGATAGGAATGTTGTTCCAGGATCAACAAAATTTGTATCTTACTTAACAAAATCACAGTGACCCACAGACCAAAATTATGTCAGCATCACTTGACCATTGAGAGTAGATTGGCCTCCTCAATGCATCCCATAAAAACGCTGATATGACTTGCACACACACAGTCTATTTTACTTCATTAGTAATATCAGAATCTAAACATTCAATTCGAATTAAACTGAATAGAATTTTTTTTAATCTACTCATTCTGAATCTAATCAAAAACCTATGGTGAATCGAATCGATTCGCTGTCTAGTACCAAACATTCACATCCCTATTCTCAAATGTTTCTTCTGAACAAAAGACCTCAGTTATCTTACGTGTCTCATGTTGAGTTTCAGAAGAGATGTCAACAATGTCTCAAACTCTCCATATGAACTCTTCTCAAATGATATGAGCTTCTATCCACATTCATTTTTTAAAGCTCAATACTCTTTCTGCAAGACAACTGACTCATGTGTATCCAATTTTATTTTCTCTTTCATTTTATGAGAAGCATCTAAGACAAAGTTTACACTTAACCTAAATGAAACATAAATGAGGATTCAATGTTCTACAAAAATGAATCCTCGTTTGTAGGATTCTCCAAACCATCAGGACCTCCTCATGTGTAATCTTCCTCTGAACCGCTGTCTTCAAACTTTCTAATAATTTCAGCTCATGATAGGAGCGTTAAGCAGCTTAGAGGAGGAGACGGCGGCACATATAACCAGCGGGTGCCCGAATTATGCTTTTTCAGATATTGCCTTTCATGTAATGTGTAATATAGCTGTTTGAGAATGTAAATGCTCTGCAAAATTACTTCCTGCTCGAACCTACATAGGTTTTTATTTGCATAATGCTCGCCTATGGTCTTCATTGGCGGCCCGTGAACGACGTCAAGCACTGTAGTTGTAGCTGAGCCCTGGAAGAGTTTGGTTTGTGTTGTCGGCATGTTGAGAAGAAGTTGTTTTCTGTGCTACAAGAACAGATCCACTTTGCATGCACTTCTAAACGATGAGGACTCAGTCTCGGGCTCGAATTTATACGGTAAAATCACCAAGTGGTCTACTAACTCACGGCATCATAACGGACCTGGAGCACTTACGAGTGTGATATTAAAAGCATGCTGTACATAAGGCCCCACTGTAAATGTAGACGAGTGATCAGGAAAAGTAATTCTCACATGCTGGTGCACGCTGACATCATGAGCTTGGCTTTGAAACGATGACCTCTTTGAGCACTTCTCCAACTGATTTAAATGTCAACATGACAAATGTGGCACTTCCTGGATTGAACCGCTCTTTTCCTTTGCAAGTAAGTCATTTAGCAGATGCTTTCATCCAAAGTGATCAACGACCAAGGTTTTCAAACTGGGGTCCGGGGACCCCCGGGGGGACGCAAGGGAATTCTGCGGGGTCAGTGGAAAATTTGTGTAAAACTAAAATAAATTTATTTAAAAAAAAAAAGAGTGTAAATGAGAATGCACAATTACAAATTTAATATCTCTACATCTAATTAAAAAAAAAATAATAATTCTGATATCGACTGCTAATCTATTTTAAATGCTACAATTCAATTTATAAAAAGGACACGTGGAAGCATCCTTACAAACCATGAAATAGCAAACTTGCCCAAATAAAGGCCACAAGACTGCAAGTCCAAACCAGTCAACATCAAATGGTAAATGGACTGAATTTATATAGCGCTTTCACAGACCCAATGGCCACCAAAGCACTTTACATTTGCCTCACATTCACCCATTCACTCACTCCTTCATACACCGGTGTCAGCCATGCAAGGCGCCATCCAGCTCGTCGGGAGCAGCCGGGGTTACGTGTCTCTCACACACACACAGCTGGGGTTACGTGTCTTGCTCATGGACACCTCAACACTTGGTCGGGTGGAACCAGGGATTGAACCACCAACCTTCCGGTTTTTAGACAACCTACATGAACCACTGAGCCACTGCCGCCCAAAATCAATGAGCTAAACAACACAAGGAGACACTGCTAGTGTCCTGATTCTCTATGACGAACATTACTCACCAGCAAATGCTTTTTCATTTTCTCCAAAAGCAAAAAATCTGGGCCAAAATTGCATTGTGTTCCTTGGAAGGAAAACATGTCATCTGTCTGGCAGTTCCTGAAAAACTGTTATCCAGGACCATTTGCAGCGATTGAAAAAGACATTTGTGTGTTTGGCTGGATTTAATCACTCCACACACCATCTCAAAGATAATTGGCAAGCATCTGGATGGATGGATGATAGCCAAGAGCTACACACACACCAACCTCCCCACACTAACGCAAACAAATAATGGATGAGGGGCGAATGGCGATATGACAATCTCATCACATTTACTCAGCGTTTCACACTTCATTATAAGCTAATGGAGGAAGAAGAAAACAGATGACAGCCCATTAAAATTGTCATTTACTATCTGAAATGAGGAATCCACCATGGAGCAATGCTGATTTTCTATCCTGGAAATGCTGTGTAACGTTTCAGGTTTCTGGGAAGTTTTCCGTGTGGAACAGCTGAGCTGGCGAGCGATTAGGAGGAGCTGACGTCCTGATAATGCAGTCAGTTTGGTCACATGCCGATTTACTGAGGCGGCAGAAACCGTGACAGACGGATTCTCACCGGAAATCTCTCAGGCTGTATTTGACTTTGTGACAGTGTTTTCTGGCCTTTTCCCAGAAAGACTTCACCCAAAAAGTGACAAACAACAACACAATCACACATTCTTGAACGTTTAGTTCAAGGGATAGTTCACTCCAAAATCATCATCACCCTTATGTTATTCCAAACAAAATTAAAGGGGACCTATTATGCCCTTTTACAAAGTCTTGATTTTGCCTTTGGGCTCTACTAGAACAGGTTTTCATGCTTCAATGGTCAATAAATACATTATTTTTCCACATATTTCATTGTTGCAGCTTCCCAGTCTGTCAGTAACGCTCTGGAGTGAGTTTCCCGCACAACGACGTAACTCACTGCTTTATTACCATAGTACGATGCATCGTTGAAGAAATCAACTTGCTAGTCACGACTGTTTTCCGAAACCATATCGTCGCAAAGTGGTCGTTATTATGTCACCCACGTGGTGGAGAAATAACTTATTTTAATGAAACTGTTTGAGATCAAATTAACGCTAGATGTTTTGAAATAAATTACAGACATGGCATTTGAGGACTATTTCTTATTTTTCTCAGTTATTTTGCTTAATTTCCAGATTCAATCATAGGCTCGTTCTTACATAGTCGAGCACGTTCGCACATGCAGTCTTCAAAAACAGTGCTTTAAATCTCTTGACAGACTAATAGACGTAAATGACATTTTTATGTATTCTAAATTAAAGACAGGTTCTATTGAATGTCAGCTTGCTTTTTTTGCTCAACATAAGGATTTATTAAGTCCACATGTAATACAAACTAGAAACTCTGCTTCAGCTCTAGAGATCTGTCGTTCCAACCACACAACTTTGCAATGCTGTTTGCGAATGTTCGTTGGAACTATGATTTCAGGAAACACAGACTCGTTGAACTATGCTGATAACGACAGAACTTGCAAACATAGTTGGCTAACGATGCTTTTTAGGGAAACGCACCCCTGTTTAGTTCCTGTCTCTATGAAGCCCCTCGTTCAGAAAACCTCAATGTGCTCTGATTGGTCAGCTGGACCAGTGTGTTGTGATTGGTCAACCGCTTCAAGCGTGTTTAAGAAATATCCCATACTTCACCATAACCGTGAGTTTCAACACACTACTAACTAAACCAACATTTGCCTTAAATTACACACACACACAAAATAAAATCAATAATTTTAGGTGCTGCAATGTGTTAAAATGGATATTCATATTGACATTTGGTAAATATTACATTTAACCGAATTATCTAATAAGTGTTTTAAAGATTAACTTTAAGTGAGCATTAGATCACATAAAAAATGATCTGTAAAAATTGTGGAAATGAGCATGCACAATTACATATACAATAGTATATGTATATTAAATATAATATATTAAAGATGAACTTTAAGTGAACATTAGATCACATAAAAAATTATCTGTAAAAATTGTGGAAATGAGCATGCACAATTACATATACAATATCGCTTCATACTATTATTATTTTATTTTTTTAAATAATTATAATATTGACGGATAAGGTTTCTGTCCCTCTGCTGAAAGTCCAGGACACCGAAACTTAAAATATCCAAAAAGGTTATGGAGTCATAAAACAAAAAATCCATATGAATCTTAGTCCAAGTCTTGTTAAAATATTTGATTGATTTATTTGATAAGCAGATTTAATTTAGGCTTTCACAGCACCTTTATGAATCTTTTGGTTGCCTGACTTTGAATGCGTTTTGAAGTAAACCAAAGTCTTATGGGTTTTGGACAACGGTGAGTAAATGATGACAGAAATTGACCCAACATGAAGTCAAAATAGTATTTAATTCATGTTCTTGATCTTACTGTGAATGATTCATCTGTGCACTTTATTTTAAATCAAAATCTTGCCTTTTTTAATCCTTTATCTGATCAATTCCTGATGGCTGAAATCAATGTTCACCCCATAACAAAAACAGAACACAGAAAGTCCTTAAAAGTCACCACAGACTTTGATTATGTTAATTAGTTAATACAGTAATATGCTGGATTATAAGATTTTTATAAGATTATATTCATCAGCAAAGAAGAAAATATGAGATGTTTGTCTTGAAATTAAGGCTGAAGATTTTCCCTCAAACACAAAAAGAAAACTAGATGATTTGTGGTGGCAACAACGAGCCCATTCCACAAATAACTGGGGAGCCTTTAACATGATGAAAGACGACATTTATTAAATTAATTCCACATTCTGACACCAAACAAATGAAAGTGGAGAACGTGGCAGACTCTAATTCAGCTGAGAATAAATAATGAACTTCTTGCACACAGAGAAAAGACAGGAAGAGACAGGAGGCTGGAATTTATGATTAGAAAATTACAATTTCTTTTGTGACACCTTCAGTCGATCATGCATTCAGGAACTTTACAGCTGTGAGCCTGACGATTGGATCCAAAAATAAAAAGAGTTCACAGGAATTTATAATGAATTAATTTCCTCTACTGTAAGTCGCTGTTGATAAAAGCGTCAGCTAATTGCATATATACATGTGAATGTAATTCTGCTAATATATTTTGAAATGTAAAGCTTAAATTGCATCATTATATCCCCTTCAGTTAGTCTAATGACAATATACATGCATATATGTGAGTATATATATATATATATATATATACACATATACACTCACCGGCCACTTTATTAGGTACACCTGTCCAACTGCTCCTTAACACTTAATTTCTAAGCAGCCAATCACATGGCGGCAACTCAGTGCATTTAGGCATGTAGACATGGTCGAGACAATCTCCTGCAGTTCAAACCGAGCATCAGTATGGGGAAGAAAGGTGATTTGAGTGACTTTGAACGTGGCATGATTGTTGGTGCCAGAAGGGCTGGTCTGAGTATTTCAGAAACTGCTAATCTACTGGGATTTTCACGCACAACCATCTCTAGGGTTTACAGAGAATGGTCCGAAAAAGAAAAAACATCCAGTGAGCGGCAGTTCTGTGGGCGGAAATGCCTTGTTGATGCCAGAGGTCAGAGGAGAATGGCCAGACTGGTTCGAGCTGATAGAAGGGCAACAGTGACTCAAATAACCACCCGTTACAACCAAGGTGGGCAGAAGAGCATCTCTGAACGCACAGTACGTCGAACTTTGAGGCAGATGGGCTACAGCAGCAGAAGACCACACCGGGTGCCACTCCTTTCAGCTAAGAACAGGAAACTGAGGCTACAATTTGCACAAGCTCATCGAAATTGGACAATAGAAGATTGGAAAAACGTTGCCTGGTCTGATGAGTCTCGATTTCTGCTGCGACATTCGGATGGTAGGGTCAGAATTTGGCGTCTACAACATGAAAGCATGGATCCATCCTGCCTTGTATCAACGGTTCAGGCTGGTGGTGGTGGTGTCACGGTGTGGGGAATATTTTCTTGGCACTCTTTGGGCCCCTTGGTACCAATTGAGCATCGTTGCAACGCCACAGCCTACCTGAGTATTGTTGCTGACCATGTCCATCCCTTTATGACCACAATGTACCCAACTTCTGATGGCTACTTTCAGCAGGATAATGCGCCATGTCATAAAGCTGGAATCATCTCAGACTGGTTTCTTGAACATGACAATGAGTTCGCTGTACTCAAATGGCCTCCACAGTCACCAGATCTCAATCCAATAGAGCATCTTTGGGATGTGGTGGAACGGGAGATTCGCATCATGGATGTGCAGCCGACAAATCTGCGGCAACTGTGTGATGCCATCATGTCAATATGGACCAAACTCCCTGAGGAATGCTTCCAGCACCTTGTTGAATCTATGCCACGAAGAATTGAGGCAGTTCTGAAGGCAAAAGGGGGTCCAACCCGTTACTAGTAGCATGGGGTACCTAATAAAGTGGCCGGTGAGTGTATATATATATATATATATATATATATATATATATATATATATATATATATATATATATATATATATATATATATATATATATATATATACACACACACACACATATAACTACAGTAAAATTCTGCTAAATGCACAAATACATTTAAATGTAATTTGAATTTCATATACATACACATATACACATAAACATGTCATGTGTAATTATATATATATATATATATATATATATATATATATATACACACACACACGTCATATATATGCATCTTTTCTTTCTAAGTGACTTACAATAGAAGAAAATAATTCATTATAAATGTGTTATTCCAGTGAACTGTTTAAAAATGTAATTTACTGAATATAAATCCCAACATATGAATATAAGTGTTATTCTATGCTTGTACATTTTTCTTCCTCCCTGTATTACCAGCACTTCTCATGTTATTGCCTCCTTAAGAATATTGATGCATTCCTCCTTTTTTAAGTCACGTCTGCTAAATGGATAAATGTAAATTTGAATCTAAAGGAGCGCAATCCTTCCCCACAGATGAGAAGACATTAAAACAGGCATCATAGCCAAACGCACAAGCGTGCCTCTCTTTCCTCTCAAGCGCTCACAATGACAAGCATTTCAAGTCTCACAATAAACACATTCTAACTGAAGGCACCAAATCCCTCCGGGGCTTCACGCCATTTTGAGGGCCCAGCATTCCTTCAGCTGTGAACCACTCGATCCCAGAAAGTTATTTAAAATTCACCCATGTCCCGGTGCTGCAGGGTCTCCATTAGCAGTCTGGGAGCACAGCGGGGGGGCTGGAAGAGGACAAATGAGCTGATGTGGAGGACACAATCTCTGCTTTATCACATTTCTGTGCTTTTTTAACAAAAAAAAGGAGACCTTAAAATTAGAACTAGTTTTGAAGATTCTTATCCCAAAAAAGATCTCATAAAATTATCATAACAATAGTCCATATATGACTTTCAAATCTTCAAGTCACATTATGCTTTGTCTGAGAAGCAGACTGGAATCGACATCATAAGACAGTGCATGAGTGTTATGGGTATTTTTGGAGCTTGACAGTCATGGTTGTGAAATGTTGTTGTATGGAAAAGTTGACCTTCAGTAATGAACAAAAAAAAGAAAGATTTTAGGGTGCAAATATTGACAGAATAAATTTTTTTAAGATCAGCTATTCAAGCCACTCTATCATATTTGGTACGCATATTTCCAAGGTCTCAAATTGATCAACTTGTTCAATGCAGCTGAAAAACTTGTTACGCACAATCTAAAATATGCCTTCTGTCTGATTGATATTTTATACTTTTTAAGCAAGTAAAAGGTCCATCCTCAGGTCATGGTTCATGTGTCTTTTTACTGTGAAATCTTTACTGATTTTTATAAAGAAAACGTACGAATAAATTGTATATTGTTAGTAAATATTTCAAGATGAAAGCAACTTGATTATCCATACATCATTTTTAGAAAATTCATGTTCAAATAGAAGTATCAGATATGATACATCAGGCTTCTGAGGAAAGTTTATTTTTTCATCTCTCAATCATCATTGTATTGCATTGCATTATAGGTTTTAAAACTACAGAGCTTTAATCATAAAAATTAAGCATTTCAATATCTTCAATGAAAACATATTATTGACAGATATATGGTGACGACTGATATTTATATGCATTGAATTCTGCTAAACTGTTATAAAGATCTCATTGATTTACAAGCTATCAGAATTTCATCCTTTTGGTAATATAAATATCAGCATCTGCAGTAAATTGCATATATTTGGGCCTGTGAATAATATTAAGCTAGTTTTTCCCTCCATATTATCACTATGCCATGAGTTATAAAAGACTGATGTATCAAATATGATAATTAACAACAAAACACCTAGCTCTGATAAAGTTCTGAAAAATAAGTTATAATAAAAGAAATCCTGCAGACTATATAAAATGTTAGTTTTTATAATTAATCTGAATAACAATTTATTTTAAATCGGTTGAATGAACGATTCAATGACTCACTCGTTTCATTATGAATCAGTTTTTTGAACGAATGTCTTGAATGATTGATTCAATGACAAGTAAATTTTTTAACAGTCACTTGTCGCCACCTACTGGTGTAACAATGTAATTGTTACAATCGTAATTTGAAGCCCCAAGTTACTTTCAAAAGATGATTTACTCTATTTTAATCGCTTCCGTAGACATCAGTGTTTATATCCGAACTATAAACTTTTATAATGTTGATGTTGAAAAGGCTTTTTCATACCTATACATGACAACGGCTCTCTCTGGGTCCGTGGCAATGCAAACCCAGATCTGAATTGGTTTAATAGACACAGGCGAATCGTTGTCATTTTGGAATGAGATTGCGTCGGTGTTTGAATCGAGATCGCGATCTTTTAGCGATTAATCGTGCAGCTCGATTTGATCAATGCTACCAGCACGATCAGATACAGTATGGTGTTCAGATGAGCACATCTGACAGAGGTCACATGGCTGTGTGACTGATCAAACTTGACCTTTGTGAAGTCATTAAGAGACTCGTTGATGGCAGGTCACTCTGACACGAGTCCAGAAGATGATGATGTGGCATCAAGCTATAAATAAATCTGAGTGCTGTGGAGATGCACACAAGATACTCAGCTCATTCATACGACTCGCCTGCAGTCGAATCACACAGAAAACAATAAGATCTTCTGTAAGCGAGAATCTCATCCAGCTCATGCAAAACATTTCGCTTGAAGAAGATGATCTTATTTTCGAGAATCATGATTTTTCTTTTAACATTATAGTAGTATTATTTCCATGACAATTAAAAAATTGTCCCCAAAAAATGCTCATTACTGTCATGTGAAAGGACATTTTACTTTAGTGATTTTTAATTTCCATAGTTCTGTTTGATCATTCCTTATATATTTATACAAGTATAAAAGAAATAAAAGGCAGTGCAACAAATACCACAATGCATTAATGCTTTACTTATTAAATAATGCATCATGATTTCTGAATGAATAAAGATGAAAAGAATAAAAAAGTTTTTATTTTAAGCAAAATATATATATATATTCTTTATTCTGCTGTGAAATATGAACAATAAACTTTTTTGTGAGATTGACACATTAATGTCCTTCACACACACAGAATGCAATAAAATTGTGCATGTGCAAGTTAATATCCTGTTTAATTCTGTTTAGACTAACTTTAGCGTGACAGTAACAGTGCATATGAAAAGCACACTAAATATAAACCAACTGTTTCCTCAATAACGACCCCTGAAAATAAATGCTCTTCAAACTTTCACTAATTTGTCAACTAGCAATGTCCAACAGCGGACACATGAATGTCGTTCTGTATAATATAGGCTATTGTGATAATAATGACGATGGTGGAAATGACCTTTTAATCATTTTTGGAATAAAAAGACTCCTGCATCTTACTAAGGTTAATTTCACAATAAATAACATATTTCCATGCCATTAGCATAACTTGGCGAAATAACATCTTGATTGGAAATGCAATATAATATTCTGTTCACAAATGATATCTTCCTTGACTTTGGCTCTGGAACAAGAGTAAAGCAATAAAAAAATCAACAGACAAAGGGCATTTGAAAAGTAGCAACTAAGCATTACATATTTCTGATATACACTGGAAAAAAATGGTTCAGGATGAACTATTTTCACTAAGAAATTGCTAGAAATTTTCACAATTAAAAAGAAATTAGTAAATTTTTGAAAACGAACGACTAAACTATGTTCTTGTAAAACATACTTCAATAATCTGTTTTATTTACAACTTACAAATATTTTTTTTCACAGTGTAGTTTGAATAAACAAAAATTCCCCTTAGTTTAAAAGAAACACCCACATGATCCAGCGCTGTGCCTCAAAGGGCCAAAATCAGAGAAACCAGCAGGGGTTTATGGAAAAACTGTCATAGTTATACATGAAGACGCATCCAACAGACTCACGAACACACAGAGAGAGAGAATCAGGACATTTCTAGGGAGGTCAAATACTTTCTGCTTTCTCAGACACACTTCATGCTCAACAGGAAACAGTCCCTTTCCTTCGGAGATTCTTTACATGTTTCCCCAGCGGCGGCAGCCTTTTATAGCCAACGGACCGAACCAGTTCCCATGAAGAGAACGCTTTTGAATGTTACAAATCTTATCATTTCAACAAACTGCACGGAGAAATCATTTTCATGGACAAACAAGCTAAAAATAATCACCATTAATGGATATTGCCAAGATATGATTCCAAGAAATACTGCTGCAGCATTTTGCAGAGAACATTTTTTATATTACTTCTTAAATAAATAAATATATATATATATATATATAAATAAATGTATTTGTTTAATTTTATAGTTTGTAGTAATTTATAAGTTATAGAATTTATATTATTATACATTTTATTTGTTACATATATAAATAAATAAATAGCTTTGAATGTCATAAATAGAAGAAAATAACATTGCTACATTTTATATTTTCCAAAGAAAATGCTTGTCTATGCAAAACTTGCTGCCATTATGCATATATGATCCTTCTTAGCACAAGTTCATATTGTGCATGATTCTTTATATTATTCCAAAGAAAAACAAGAGTTCTTTTGCATAATCTTTCTTTAAAATGTTTATAACTGCTGACATCATCAGTCCCTCTAAACACCCGCTTTTCAAGTCCAATCAAATCCTGATGGATAAAATCCATCCCATCCTACTTTAGTTTGTATTCTCACTGAAGATCCTGTTTCATGTCTTCAGAAGTAGAATGGTTTGTGAATGACAAGAGGGGATTTTTTTTCAAGTAACGGCCTTAGTGAACATGACTAATGAATATTTTGAACTAGTAAAAGCACAAACTCCTCACTCTATGTCACTCACTCATTAGTTTCAGAGACTCCGGGCATTAAACATGCAGCACATCGAGGCCTGGTTTAGCTGACGGAGCGTCTCGTAACATGACACGTAGGAAAAAAGCCCAACTAGACATCTGCAAACCTCTGCGAACTGTTGAATTTTACATTTATTCAGTCAAGGTTGTTGTTTTGCATCCGCTGTATTTTTTATGCATGCGTAAAGCATGTTGTTAAATGGATACGGGGTTGTAAAGAGAGAGCCTGTCGATGAGAAAGTGACGGGCTTCCTGTGGGTCTCTAGGGAGGAACGCAGAAACACACACACACACACACTCATCCAGGCCTAACCAGATGTGACGGCTGACCACGGCAGTGAAAAGACAAGAGATGCAGCGATCCAAGACACCCGAGCACCAGCGCTCAGGCTTATATAAAGATCTCACATGCTCCAGTTCAAGATCGAGTTTGTCATTTATTGATGTCCACATAGTTTCTGGTGTTTAAAGTCACCATGAAATCAAAATTGACGAATCGATTCTTAGTTTTTATGGAATATTGCTGCATTTATTATACATGATTTATCCGTGCACAACATTATTTTTTTAATTGATGTGCCTCGTAATCTTGAATAAAAATAACTTATTTTCTTCTCATCTTCTCTGATGAGGTGTTGACTAGCATAAGGGCGGGGCAACCTGTCAATCACATGAGATACACCAATAGCAAACCACAACCATCCTATCAATTCCCTATGGACAAAATCAAGCCCCGCACATTTTTTCTTGTTCGAGAAGCCATTTCATTTAGATATACGTCACAATCGGGGGAAAAAAGACGATCACAACTTCCGTTTCATGACGACTTTAACGTTCAGAGTCATCTGTACTTTGACTTCCTGAACAGTGAAACAGTGATTGTTTACATGCCCATCAAATTCCATTTAACGGACATATTCGGGCTGAAGTATTAGCTAACATGCTCAGCTACAATGGCCGTTTGGTGGAAATGATGGTGTCTCTGTTTGAATTTCAGAATATAGAAAACCTACATAGGCTAATTGTATGTCAATGTTTTTAAAATAATACTCTGGAAAACATGGTTCTAGAAAAATCACCAATAAACACAATCAGTAATGGCTGTAACATTTTTGGGTTCCTTGCCACTGTTGCCTTTGGCTTGCTCAGTTGGGGATATTCAAATTAATTAACCAATCATTAATACCATTGATCAGCCCTACCAAACGTGGATGCTTTTTCCACTAAGAAACATTGTTATGTTGTTTTGATTGATACTGTGAAGCTGCTTTGATATAATCTGTATTGTGAAAAGCTCTATATAAATGTACTTGACTTGACTTGTAACAGTGAAAACAATCAGTAATGGCTGTAACGGTGAAAAAGGGCCTCAAATGCATTCAAATCATATTTTATATTCCTGTTTAATGTTCCCTCCAATATCACCCGAGGGCCTGTTTCCAAAGCCAATGAAATAATGTATGGACGGGTTGGTGCCTCGGCACAATGAAGAAACGTTGAACAATGAAGCATCTCTCAAATGATCACAACTGACACTTCAACCCCAGAGACCTACACCGTCGCCTCAAATAGCAACATCCAAACGGCACATCCCAGCATGCACTACTCCAATGAAATCCATTAAGCTACAGACAGCACACAACTACACCAAACACGTCATATAACATATCACGACAGTTACATTAACTGTCTTCCAACACTCCCAAGGGTTATGAAAATGGTTGTATTTTCGCTTACCTCGTCAAAGCCGCTGTCTTCTTTCTTGAAGGCTTGAGGGAGAGAGAAAGAAAAGTAATATCAGACTTTCATTTTACTGACTATTGAACAGTGAATAAAAGAATGAAATAATCAAAAAGTGTCTCTTTAATGCATTCTGCACATGCAAATGAAAAACCAATAAGAAAGTCAGTAATTGGCTGAAATAGTTTTCCAGCCACAGCCGTAGGTCATTAAGAGAAAAGGGTGAAGAGCAAGTCCACATTACATTTAATCCCAAAATCAAGTGAAAGAAATTAGAAAATATATTTTCCATAAAGAAAATTAAGCCTTGTTTTACTATAAACTATACTAAAACTTTATAAAAGTTGATATATTATATATTAAAAATATGAAACGTTTATTCCTATATATATATATATATATATATATATATATATATATATATATATATATATATATGCTTCACTTCATAAAAATATATATAATTTCTATTGATTTGGGGATGAAATGTGTCCTGTTTTGTGACCCACACGAATAAACCACCAGCATCTGCTAACAACTCCAATAAAGGCTGGAAACCACAGAGAAATGGTTTTATCTATTGAAGGGTGGACATTTAAACTGATACTCTCATAGCAAACATCGACTTTTATAACATCATTCAATGAAGGAAACAGAAACTGGAGATAATTTGGGATGAAATGGCCACTGGGAGCAGAGAATGAATTGTTGGTAAAAAAAAGAACCTTTCCTCTCAGATCTAGTGACACTGTGTACTTGTAAATACTAGATGACAGTTGTTTTATCTTTTTAACTGCTGTGGTAAAGATCTCTGTTGTGTCTAGCACATGGGGAGAATTGATCTACAGTCAATAAACCAATTTATGATCAAACAAACTACCCATATTATACCCATACTGAGATGAAAAGTGTTTGAGATACTGTTGATAACCACTGACACAAAACACTGCACTGCAATAAACATTAAAAAAAATCGAATAATTTGTTTAAAGGGGAACTATTATGCCCTTTTCCTAAATCTTGATTTTGTTTTTGCACTCTACTAGAACAGGTTTTCATGCTTGCATGTTCAACAAACACATTATTTTTCACGTATTCTCCATTGTTGCAGCTCCTCTCTTCACAGTCTGTCAGTATCGCTCTATTTAGTTCCTGTCTCTTTGAAGCCCCTCCTTCTGAAAAGCACAATGTGCTCTGATTGGTTGGCTGGATCAGTGTGTTGTGATTGGTCGAGCGCTTTGATCGTATTTGTGAAATGTCCCGCCCCTTACCATAACCACGAGGCTCATCACACTTCTAACTCAACCAGGCCCCTCCCCTTTATTTTCCACATTAAAGGTATTGTAGGCAGAATTCTGAAAAAAATAACAATTCCCAAAATTGTTTAAACTTTCTTTATATACCGATACATAATTAAAATGTAAGTACTCTGAAAAAGAGATTTAAAAAATCGAGTGTCTGTAGTCCTCTCAGAGGTGCAATAAACAGAGCTCATTATTCCATTGACACCCACCCCCTCCCGTCTGGGCTCCTTCCAAAGCCACGCCCCCAAAACACATGACCGCGCGATGCCGCCCGCGCTCAGCTGGAGGACACATTTTCCCAGCGCCGAGCGGAGAGGAGCAGTGTATGGAGTAACATCATGTCAGAATCACATATAAAATACCTAACTTTATCATTATGAATATAAACAACTAACATGGCTGTTAGTACTCACTATCAATCCAGCATATCGATACTGGTAAAGTTTAAAATATATTGAGTTTGATTCGGTAACAAGCTAGTAACATAAGGCAAACTCAAAGCTAAAAACAGGTTGCATTGATAGACGTTTTTCCTGTTACCATCAGTTACACTGTGATTAAGGGGAATTTCGTGTAAGATTCATAACATATACGGTGTTTTGATTGTAAGAGCTTCCACGATGAAAGTTACCGTCACATTTCAGCCCCTTCATGTCCCTCAGATGTCCACCGCTGGAAAGCCCTGATATTGCTTGCTTTATCCAAAGACTTTTTGGGCATAGCCTTTTCAAATACTGTCTTCCTTTTCTTGCCTGGTTTGCCTTCTGTATTTTGCTGACTGTATATGTAGGTACTGGGAATTTTGACTGCTAAATACGCGGCCATAATTGTGATTCTTTAGCGTCCGTACTTCTTCCCCTCCTCGATTCAAACGGGCGCGCGCTTGTGGGCGGCTCCTGTAGCTGCAGGGGTGATTGCCATGGTAGCGAGGGAGAGTGACAGTCGCTCCAGCCAATCATTTCATCCAGCCAATCATTTCATCCAGCCAATCATTTCATTCGTCCCGAATGGAGATAAGTAGCTGTGTTTCTTACAGCACTGAGAGGACTACAGACACTCGATTTTTTTACTTTCTTTTTCAGAGTACTTACATTTTAATTATGTGTTGGTATATATAGAAAGTTCATACATATTTTGTTAGAAAAATTCTACCTACAATACCTTTAATATATATATTTTTTATTTAACTAAGGAATATTGTGAAGTGTTCACTCCCGGAAAAAAAATCAAGACTACAATCGATGCGTTTCAGGGAGTTCAGAAACAGTGACACTGATATAGAGAATAACTCCTTATGGAGTGCACTTGTAACTTTGCAGACCTTTTTCATGCTCAAACAGCAACATTACACACTAAAGAATGTTGAAAAAGTAAAAATGCTTTGCAGCACAGACATAAGTGTAGTCTCTTGCAGATTGGTGAAAAAAGTTAACTTATAGAATTTTAAGTTTATTGTAAGGAAAAATTTACAAATAAAATATATATTTCCCAAAACATGTTTTACTCTACTGCAAGAAAATCAAAGCCATAAATCTAAAAAAGTTGTGTTCCAAATTTGAGGTTGATATCTAAAAAAAAAAAAAATTATTAAGACTTAATTTGTGCGCAGTACAAAACATTTCCACTAGATGAAATTTGTCTCCCATCATTTTTAAATGAGGATTTTTGATTGTGAGGAGCAGAAGTGTGACTATTTTTCAGGACCATTTAACCTTTTTAATTCATGTCCATGATTTTATGTGTGTGAGTGTGTAAATGTTTTTCTATCCTGGGGAGGACTTAAACCCGAATGCACACAGACTCATGGGGACTTGTGTCACTGTGGGGACCTAAATTGGTCCCAAACATGCTGATAAATCATACAGAATGAGTTTTTTTTTAAAAAAGGTAAAAATGCAGAAAGTTTTGTGTGATGGGTAGGGTTAGTGTTAGGGGACAGAATATACAGTTTTGACAGTATAAAAACCATTACGTCCAATGAGAGTCCCAACAAAGATAGTGAACTGTGTGTGTGTGTGTGTGTGTGTGTGTGTGTACAGCAAGAGCTAAAACCTTTAGTTTACCAAGTTTCGTACCTTTCTGATGAAGTAAAAAAATGTATACAAAATTAAATAATTGATAAATAAATCAAAATTCCATTCAAAATTTAAAGAACACCACCAGAGGGTTAAATATTTTAAAAATACCAGCTTCACATGTCTGCTTTTTATAACCATACATAAATATATTGTGGTAATCACACTGTAAAAATGAATTTTGATGATTTGTTTTCACAACTTTTTATATTTTGTCAAATCAACTTAGATAATTAATGTAGTTCAGATAGCATAGTATTTTGAGTTTCTATTTATTAAACCAATCTCCTTTGTTGTATTAACTCAAATTTTTTATTTCAATGAACTCAAAATTAAGGCAACCAGGTAACTTACTTTTTTAAGTTGATCCAACAATTTTTTTTACAGTGCAACATTATGCGCGTCAACAAAACTTTCCTTTAAAATATAAAATAATGTGTTCAGATCTGTGCTCATGACATCACGCAGATAATAGACACAGATCTCCTTCATTTGTCTGCTTAATAAACCCTCCCACAGATTTTTTGACTGAAGCACATTCATGCAAACAGTATCACTGTTAAATGAGCATCTTTCTTCCATGTCCCTCGCAAAATTATTTATTCATGTCACTGTTGTTGTTTCAAGGCGATGAGCCATTAAATTGCACCATTCTCAGAGGAAAACTGAGACAGAAACTGCAGAACTATTACAGATTTCACTTCAGGGGGAAAAAACAACAAGGAAAAACATAAGTAATAGGCTAGGTTATGATTTAATTATATGCTACCTGTGTGACTGTGACATTCCTGCAAGATCAGCATGAAAGCAGCTTCACTGTCTTGGTGAGCAGATTAACTTCAATGAAGAAAAAAAAAATACATTCCGAGTCTCAAAATATCTGTCCCACACATTCAAAAGAAGAAAAAACACTTTCTAAAGGCTTCAGATGGAACAGAGTGTCTGGAAACAGTCGGCTGGCAGCCTGATGTAAAGATAATAATGCAAAATGAGCGATGGGCCGGATGAGACATACCAACTTCAAACATACAAATAAGACGCTCACAGAGACGCCAGAACATGCGCGCTGAGCTAAATGAGGAGACAACACGCCATAGCAGCGCCATCACTGTAAAAAATGACTTTTCGTAGTTTATTGTTGAAAACACTTTAAAAATTCATGTTTAATTCAATGTGTCACTTGTCGTTAATTATTTATGAATAATTAGCCATATCTGTAACACTGTTTCAGGTACTTTTCTTCATATGTTTTGGGAGTGTCCAATTGTCAACCTATGGACTAATGTAAACTTGGTTTTGTCTTCCTTACTACAAATTGATTATATGTCTAATCCAGGTTTATGTCTTTTCAATGATGATTCTGACTTCTGTGTAAGTTCATTGCAAGAGTTGCTGGGTTTACAGCTGCAAAGAAGACAATAATACAGAACTGGTTTACTCCGCATATATGTGTGCAAAAATATTTGGGATTCACAGCCTCCATAAAATAGTGACTTGTGAATGTACAACAGCACAAATGAACAAGGCTAAACCTAGTCCCATTGATGCATGGCAATGTTTTTATTCTAAAATATTGGACTATATAAAAGGAACGACTATATAAGTTTTTTTCTTCTTCTTCTTCTCCTTCTTTCATATTGTTAAATGATTGATGATATGTCTGTTGTTTCCCCTTCCCTGTCTGTTTGAATGGATGTTATTTTGTTATTTCTAAAGACAATATAAAATTGATCACAAAAATACATTTGTGAAAATTGTTTCAACAAGGAATGTTTTGTACAAAGACAGCATCCTTATAAGTGAGTGATCTGGAACGCTCTACATATGCTACGACTCCATGAGACTCAACTCACAACTGATTTAAATATGTTGATGAATGACATGATACTCACATGCATAAAAATAAAATAGGCAACTACTTTTTTTATTGCTACCTTATGGTACAGACCTAAATAAGTACATACATATATACATAATACAGGATGCATGTATATTTATGTGTGTGTATATGTATATGTATATAAAAACACTTATTGTATAATATAAAAATATTTTATAAAAATGTTTTAAATAAATAATTCATAAAAAGTGAATTATTAATTTAATGAGTCATAGATTATTTAAACTAATATACACTGCTTATTGTATATAACAATGTTTTATACAAATATTTAAAGGAATTCATTTTCAATTCATAAGGAATGATTGATAGAAACTAATATACACTGCTTATTGTATATAACAATGTTTTATACAAATATTTAAAGGAATTCATTTTCAATTCATAAGGAATGATTGATAGAATGACTAAAAAGTATAAGGCTTAACTTTATGAGAAAATATAATGCAACATGTACAAACCACTTCAACTATTTGGCCGTCTTTGTGAATGTTGCAAAAGAAGTTGTCTCCACAGGCAGCATGATTAACTCGATTTTGGAACGGGTCCATATGAATTACTCCAGTACAAAGACACAATCATCAACCCATTACTTCCACTCTTACTGTCCTTTAACAGAACAGAAGAACGTAGCACAACCATGATGAGACACATGACTGGTGAAGTCAGCATCTTTAGGATATAAAAGCCCCTGAGCAGCATCTTTAACCGACACTGACAGAAGACAATCAGAATCTCAAATCAAACCGCAAAGGGACCAGCTTAGTGCCCTAAAGAGTGCTCACGGTCTCCTCGTAACTGGTGACATACAATAAGCCATAAAAGTAGCATTGCTCAAGTCTCTGTTTGAAATGTGAATCATCTGATGATCAAAAGACTGAACCTTCATGTTCTGTTGTCTAAGAGAGACCAAAGATCAAATATCTATAAAAAAAAAATTTGAGGTTGATGCATCATAGCTTTTCACATTCTTATGAGGAATGACAATTTTTAGTTTAGGATTTTCAAACAGAACAACATTATAATATCAGATAACAGTCAAATGCATGCCTTCTTTATTATAAACCAAAAGCTTTAATAATATCTGTCAACAAAGGTTTTGATGGAATCAGGGAATACACATAAATAACTAACAGGACATTGATGTTAGGCAAAAGTCTCCATTTGATCTGCTCAAGCAATGAGATCTTATGATTCTTATGCACAATCTAAAACTAAAATCAAAGACCTTTACAGATCTCTGCGAGTTTAGAGGATTTCAGACACTGACAATGAATCACAATGCAGGAAAGCAATGAAAAGAGTTTATGAGATCACACTGATCGATCACACATTGATCACATGACAGAAGATACTGGTGCATCTGCAGATTAAAAGTCCATGAGAAGATTCTATTCTACAGCCCTTTAAAGCTCATATTCTATTAAATTCTATTCTGCTGGTTTGTGAAGAGCTCAGCCGCATCATGAACAATCACGCAACATCTGCACTGTTCAGTTGTTTCGTTTGCGTTTCATTTACCGTACACATGCGTCGCTTGAAGCATAAAAACGATCATTTACAGTGAAAACAAACTTTCCAAGGACTGTCCTGCAGAAATAATGAGCTCGTGTACAATAAAAGCGATGGATGATGGACACTCACCGATGCGACTGAAGCTCTCCGACAAAGTTCTTCTTAATTTCTTCATTTTGCCGATTTTTTCGGCAGGTTGAGCCGCTGGCATTAAATCACACATGAGTTTGAAATCAGGGAGTAAATTAGACGCGTTTGTAACAGTTGTGTGCAAACACTGTTCTGTATTAAATATGCATTTCCAATGACTACATATCTGGAGACAATGTAATCCGCAATAATGTGACGAGGCGAGAGAAACTTCAGGACAACGTCTCTAAACGCCGCGGTTTTCCTCTGGAAATGTGGATGTCATTTTTGGGATTCTCTCCTTTCGTTTGGCGAGAGTGCGGATAAAACCCCGAGTTAGCCCCGCCCCCGCGAGCCAGCTATTGGCCGTCGAACGGACGTCTCGCTTTTAACTGGCTGAGTTAACTGTCCATCATATGTAGAGCTCCGCCTTGCCTTATAATAGGAGCCAGGCGTCTTCAGGACATTCAGACATTTACATTTGCATAGTTCTTTAAATTGCCTTTAATGACCCAAATATTCCGTACATTCTATAATTCACAATTCAACTAGGAAAAGATCAAAATGATTAAATAAATGCACTCATTTGTTTTTCATTATGCGTTTCATAATCGAGTTCTCTTTAATGTTGTTTTAATATTGTCATTTAGTAATATTACATACAGTACCAGTCAAAAGGTTAAAAACATTACTATTTTTAATGTTTTTGAAAGTCTCTTATATGCTTATTAAACCTGCATTTATTTGATCAAAAATACAGAATTTTTTTCGAAATATTACTATATCAATAGTATAATATATTTATATTAAAATAGACAACATTATATTAACTGTTTTAATATATTTTAAAATATAATTTATTCCTTACTCCAGTCTTCAATGTCACATGATCCTTCAGAAATCATTCTATGATGATTTATGCTGAGACAGTCGTGCTGCTTTATTTTATTTTTTTATTTTTTTGGAACCTGTGATTTTTCAAGATTAATTGATAAATAAAAAGCTAAAAAAGAATAGCATTTATTCAAAATATAAATATTTTCTAACAATATAAATCTTTACTATAACTTTTTTAACAATTTAACACCTCCTTGCTCAAATATATATATATTTTTTTTTACATTTGGACGTTAGTGAATATTGTTACAAAATAATTATATTTTGAATAAATGCTGTTGTTGTTGTGTTTGTTGAGTTTTTTACTTTTTTTTCATCAAAGTATCACAGGTTATAAATAAAATATTAAGCAGCACAACTGTTTCCAACATTGATAATAAATCAGTAGCCTATTTTAGAATGATTTCTGAAGGATCATGTGATTTTCAGGATGCTGAAAATTCAGCTTTGACACAGAAATAAATTATAAAGTAAAATAGAAAACCATTATTTAAAATTGTTAAACTATTTCACAATATCAACATTTTTTCTGTATTTTTGAATAAATAAATGCAGGCTTGATAAGAGCATAAGAGACTTCCAAACTTTTGTCTGGTACTGTATATCAAAAAATTCTAAACCATTTGACATACCAAAGTATCACTGTATGACATCATCACTGTACTATAGTACCACCACATTGTTTTATAAGTGGAGTATTACATTTAAAAATAAACACTTAACAGGTTACTTTACAGATTTAAAGACAATTTGACACGATAATAAAAATTGTCATGATACTGTCACAAAGCAAATAAGCTTCAATTTTGATTTTGAAGTGAAACATGACCAGTACATGGATTCATATATAGCCACGAATGTGTCATTGATTGTGTGTCGGTTATAATGATAGGTTTAGAGAACGTCTCTCTGAACCGAATGGAAATGCAGTGAGAACGTGGGAGGTCGAGATTCTACAGGACAGTCGAGTCTAATATAAACATTCCTTCATCAAGTTCACAGTCAAAGCAATCACGCGCCTTGCTTTTCTGATTTCTGAGGAACCCATTACAAACCTGTTAGTCAAACACAGTTCACAACCCTTTCTACCTCCATAATCTGACGAGACTTCATCCATTGTCTAGTGTCTCTATTTCACAGGTGGTTGAAAACGTCAGCATCATTTTCCTTGGGATAGCAATGATGAATTATTCAGGAACATTTTAAGACAGTAAATAGGGTCAGTGTTGATTTCATGTTGACTTAAATCTTTCATGCAACTGCTGTGCTCGACTCGTTCTGCTCAGCATCTTTAAAATGCAGCGTATGAGCGAGATCTACACAGCAAATTCCCATGGATGAGCTTTGCAAAGTCTGCCCAAACATTTGCATTTCCCTGCTGGATTTTGTTCCTTTGCAGTCTAATGAATGTAGCGGGCACAAATTTCGCTGTTATTCTAATTACAGCACAGAATGAACGGCATAACTAATGTGCTTGTCGAATGTTAACGCTGCACTGTAGAACAGGTGGCATGAAACAACACAGAACAACGATTTTCTCCTCAGCGTTTAAATGAATTGAGTTATTAAACGTAGCGCAAAAGAATCATCATCATCTCGTGTGCGTTTGTGTTGCAGCTCATGGTTTAGTATGGAGATCAGGAGCCGTTGTGACTGATGGAACGACTAGGACATGAAACTACTTCCTCCAGGCAGTGAAAGGGATGTGATGCGAATTTCACTTAACTCGTCCGTCCTACTAACTAATCGTCAGTGCACACAGTTTCCCTGATTTAGAGATTTAAACCAAACAAGCACTAGCATTTGTTTAAAAGCTGAAGCTCGTTTTTTATTAGAACATGTTTTAATAAGAACACACAGTATAAATATAAACGTCTAAGTCATTCACAGAGTGATTTAAAAAGACGCTTCCTGATTGATCATAACTGAATCAAGAGGTGGAATAATTGAGTGAAAAATGAAAACTGTCATTATTTAATCACCCTCGTATCATTTCAAACCCATATGTTGTTATTTTTGTATCTGGAATTTTTCAGTCTTTTTCACAATATTTCATAGTGACAAAAAGAAAACATCATAACAGTAGTTCATATGATGCATGCAATATACTGTAAGTCTTCTGAATTAATTTGATGCTTTGCAAACTAAAGACTGAAACTTAACTTTACTAATCGTCTTCTCCACCAGGCTTTTATGTTTGAATAATGACAGACTTTCCATTTTTGGTGAACTTGTCCTTAAACTCACTATAAGAAAACAAAGAAACCAAAAAAAATTCCCTCCATTTAGGCCATTTTCATCAGTTGCTTCTAAAGCAATTACTATGTGTTTCTGTTGTGCTGAGAGTAAAAAAAAAAGGAAAAAGAAATGTAGAGGAACCGCATACTAGTGTACTATTCTTAGCATTTCTGCCATACAAAGAAATGGTAAAAGTAGTAAGAGTAGTACACTAGTGTGCGTTTCTGGATTCAGCAAGTGTCAATCAGAGCAGAGAGAGATAACTAACCAATGGAAGGGCTGACAGGTTAATCTCAGTTTCGGCTGCTATCCAGCTTCATCTAACCTAAAGTGATTTGACGTGTCTCAAAAGAGCAAAGCAAAGCATCTGGTGAAGTGATTCCTGGACGTCCAATCCCACCGTTTTACTCGTTCTCGAACTTGCTGTAAGGGTGGTCGGAGTCCGGGATGAGACCTAGAAAGAAAGACGAGAGATATTATTATTTACATTCGTGCATTTAGCAGATGCTTTTGCCCAAATCGACTCACAATACATGACCATAAGCAATTCGTCACTAAAACAATCACATGTGAGAATCAAGAACCGGTTCTTAATCATTACACATCATGGTTTTCAGTCAGTGACATTTCCTTTAACACCCTGTTGCTCCAGGGCATTAAAGCTTATGGTGATTTTGTGTAGAAGTAGCAGAAATATATTTCACAGAGATCTATTCTACTCACACACGTTGCTCTGAGTTTGTTTGCACAAGGGCAGATGGGAGAGGAAAAGCCTCTCAACTTTCACCTCCCTGATGGTTAGGAGGTGCAGCAGGTTTTCGGAGGACGTGACGTGTTTTAAGCAGACGACCGCAGCTCATCCGTAACCTTGGGTCGATTCGGGCATGAGCACTGCTGAGAGCAGCGGATCTGACGCGGCCACGCTCACCTCTGATGGACACCTGACATACAGGGTCCAAAACGGACAGAAATGTGTCTTACCAGCTATGAAACTATTTAATGTTTTTATAAAAAATATAAAAAAAAGAATACGGTTTGCATGCATTTGATTTAAATCGCAAAAGTTACTTTCATCTTAAAAATTGTTTTCAGAGAAGACACTACTTGTGTAACTAACTATATCACCATTCTTTTCTCAGTCAATTAATCACAGTATATTAAAACAATTGGTTTGTAATGAAATGTTATGTTAATATGTGCAAATTATGCATCTATGCATGTAATTGAATATGTAGTTATTTGCATACATTTCTAGAACAGACATTTGGAATAAAGCCAGAATCAAAAGCTTAATTTCGCTGACATATTAGAGTTTGAGGGATTTTGCATGTTATTTTTTATTGCTCAATAAATCAGAAAATATACCAAAATATTATTAGAACATTTGGTGCATGTAAAGCTGCTAAAGTGAAGATTTCTGACTCAATGCAGGAGAAAAAAAATTGCATTGGAATTGAAATCTATAAATGCAAATAGATAAAGTGCAATAAAATACACTTAAATGTCTATTTAGGATGTTTCTAGATTGTAATAGAAGCAAAATAGCCTAAAATCTCAAAACTGACCAGTGTGTGAAAAAACACTGGTTTCACCTGCAGTGTATTTAAAAAAAAAAAAAAAAGGGTTATAAGCTAATTGGCCAAAGTCAACTACCAGCGAGTGTTTGTTTTGGACTCTGTTGCTGTGCATTAAGAGTGTGATACATGGCAGAATCTCACACCGAACGTCCTTTCGAGGGCAGACGCTAGTGTGTGTGTCCATGTGTGAGAGCAGCAGGGTCGGAGAAACCCGTTCCCTGACGTACAGACTGCTGAGAGCAGGAGAAACACAAAGGAGGCCTCCATCCATCATGCTGTCATGTCATCCATACACGCACACACACACACGGTGCACCACAGGACACACAAGCACACAGCAGAGCCAATGAGGACACAGCCCAGAAACCATCAGTCATAATAGAGCAGCATCACCACACACTCAGACAATGACATCAATGACTTCTATTTTGTACTGAATAAGCAAAGTTTCCAAAAATGATTTTTAGTTTGCGCGGAAACAGTTACAGTTTCTGAGATAATCGTCTCAAAAACCTAAAGCAGGCAATCTTCAATTTCTGGAGAAAAAAAAGAAAGAAAAAAAGCAAAGAAAAAAGTTTGACTCGCTGGGTGAATCTCACAAAAACAGCCAAGTACCCCAACAAAATCTAAATAAATAAATATAAAATTAAATTATGCATGTACATTATTTGAAATGAAACGTAAGCACAACACTGGACATGAGGGTCACATCTAACAGCTCAGGATCATCAGCAGTTATTCAGCACATCCCCGCCCGCGCTGGAGCGTGTGCAGCAAGAACACGATGATCTCCAGTTGGAGTGGAAGGAGGAGGCTGTCTTGTTATTATATGGTGTGAGCGTGTTCACAGCCTTTGATCTTCTCTTCACTTTGAACACCATCTTCACCGGCTCACCGAGAATGTCAAACAGTCGCACTGCAGTCACATGAATGCATCTGCAGGCTGTTTGTCGCCATTTGGACTTTTAAAGTGCCCCAATATGTTAAGGTTCCTAATTTTGTTTTGGAGTCTCCTACATTAGGTTTACATTCATCCGAGGTAAAAAAAAAAAAAAACACTTTCATTTTCTCATAATATATATTCCAGCATTACCTCTTCTCTCAAAGTATCTGAAACGTTTGATAAAGCATACAGTCTTTCTGCGAGCTTGCTCTGATTGGTCAGATGGCTCAGTCTGTTGTGATTGGTCTACTCCGCTCTGATTGGTCAGATGGCTCAGTCTGTTGTGATTGGTCTACTCTACTCTGATTGGTCAGATGGCTCAGTCTGTTGTGATTGGTCTACTCCGCTCTGATTGGTCAGATGGCTCAGTCTGTTGTGATTGGTCTACTCTACTCTGATTGGTCAGATGGCTCAGTCTGTTGTGATTGGTCTACTCTGCTCAGATTGGTCAGATGGTTCAGTCTGTTGTGATTGGTCTACTCTGCTCTGATTGGTCAGATGGCTCAGTCTGTTGTGATTTATCTACTCTACTCTGATTGGTCAGATGGTTCAGTCTGTTGTGATTGGTCTACTCTGCTCAGATTGGTCAGATGGCTCAGTCTGTTGTGATTTATCTACTCTACTCTGATTGGTCAGATGGTTCAGTCTGTTGTGATTGGTCTACTCTGCTCAGATTGGTCAGATGGCTCAGTCTGTTGTGAGCTGTCTACTCTACTCTGATTGGTCAGATGGTTCAGTCTGTTGTGATTGGTCTACTCTGCTCAGATTGGTCAGATGGTTTAGTCTGTTGTGATTTGTCTACTCTACTCTGATTGGTCAGATGGTTCAGTCTGTTGTGATTGGTCTACTCTACTCTGATTGGTCAGATGGTTCAGTCTGTTGTGATTGGTCTACTCTGCTCAGATTGGTCAGATGGCTCAGTCTGTTGTGATTTGTATACTCTACTCTGATTGGTCAGATGGTTCAGTCTGTTGTGATTTGTCTACTCTACTCTGATTGGTCAGATGGTTCAGTCTGTTGTGATTGGTCTACTCTGCTCAGATTGGTCAGATGGCTCAGTCTGTTGTGATTTGTATACTCTACTCTGATTGGTCAGATGGTTCAGTCTGTTGTGATTGGTCTACTCTACTCTGATTGGTCAGATGGTTCAGTCTGTTGTGATTGGTCTACTCTGCTCAGATTGGTCAGATGGCTCAGTCTGTTGTGATTTGTATACTCTACTCTGATTGGTCAGATGGCTCAGTCTGTTGTGATTGGTCTACTCTACTCTGATTGGTCAGATGGTTCAGTCTGTTGTGATTGGTCTACTCTGCTCAGATTGGTCAGATGGTTCAGTCTGTTGTGATTTGTCTACTCTGCTCTGATTGGTCAGATGGCTCAGTCTGTTGTGATTGGTCTACTCTACTCTGATTGGTCAGATGGTTCAGTCTGTTGTGATTGGTCTACTCTGCTCAGATTGGTCAGATGGCTCAGTCTGTTGTGATTTGTATACTCTACTCTGATTGGTCAGATGGTTCAGTCTGTTGTGATTGGTCTACTCTGCTCAGATTGGTCAGATGGTTCAGTCTGTTGTGATTGGTCTACTCTGCTCAGATTGGTCAGATGGCTCAGTCTGTTGTGATTTGTATACTCTACTCTGATTGGTCAGATGGTTCAGTCTGTTGTGATTGGTCTACTCTACTCTGATTGGTCAGATGGTTCAGTCTGTTGTGATTGGTCTACTCTGCTCAGATTGGTCAGATGGCTCAGTCTGTTGTGATTGGTCTACTCTACTCTGATTGGTCAGATGGTTCAGTCTGTTGTGATTGGTCTACTCTGCTCAGATTGGTCAGATGGCTCAGTCTGTTGTGATTTGTATACTCTACTCTGATTGGTCAGATGGTTCAGTCTGTTGTGATTGGTCTACTCTGCTCAGATTGGTCAGATGGTTCAGTCTGTTGTGATTGGTCTACTCTGCTCAGATTGGTCAGATGGCTCAGTCTGTTGTGATTTGTATACTCTACTCTGATTGGTCAGATGGTTCAGTCTGTTGTGATTGGTCTACTCTGCTCAGATTGGTCAGATGGCTCAGTCTGTTGTGATTAGTCTACTCTACTCTGATTGGTCAGATGGTTCAGTCTGTTGTGATTTATCTACTCCACTCTGATTGGTCAGATGGCCCAGTCTGTTGTGATTGGTCTGCAGTGGTGGACCGTAACGAAGTAAATGTAATTCGTTACTGTACTTAAGTAGCTTTTTATATACTTAAATACTTAAATTTAAGTATTTAAATTTGGGGAGACTTTTACTTTAACTCCACTACATTTCAAAGTCAAATATCTTACTTTTTACTCTACTACATTTTCAAAATCAGTCGTTCCTTTTTATTTATGAGTGGATAAAAACGTAACTGGTCAAACGAGCCACCAATCAATCACAGTAGCCTACATCGCGCGCGCTTGGTTTTGAATTGCCTGTGCGAACCAGAGCCGTAACGTTAAATATGAGAGTTGCGAATGGCCCTGTCCCAAATGGCACACTTCATGTGCACTTTCGGTCTTGTGGACTGCTACGTGCGCGTGTCCGTTAAGTCCGTGAGAGTAGCGTGTCCCATTTGCCATTGCCATTTGTCGATTTGCGCCCTCGATGCGCACCCTTGCCGAGTCCGCACTGAAGCGGTATCCACAGCAGACTTCTTCCCGACAGTCAAAGTGCCGTTACGTCACGAAAGTGCGGACTGACCGCAATGTGCTGGGGGACATGGGCCAGGGACGGTTGCGACCCTATGGACCCCGTGCGGTCACGTTATTCGTGTAGCTCTCAGTAGTTCCAAACAAATCGCGTTGCCAATGATTTTAAGCGGAGCAGAGAGCAGCAGCTATTATTGTATTTTTTTCTTTTCTGGGGAGTAGCAGAAACACTGCATTAATACGTTTGTGTGTTTACTTCTGGAGGGAAATTGGCTGCTCCCATAACACAGAATATATCTGCGTGTGTGTGTGTGTGTATATATATATATATATATATATATATATATATATATATATATAAATGGCGTTGTGCAGGTTTATGTGAATGTATCATAACATTAGGATGTTAATAATTATGACCATAGACGCTCGAGAAAAATATATACACACAAAAAATGTATTCAATTCAAATATATATATATATGTATATATGTATGTATGACTAATTAATGTCATTTTATTAATAGATTGGTATGCCAAGAGTGACATTAGTCTTCATGTAGACAGAGTTAAGCAAGAATCTTGTGACAAATTATAATAGGACATTATAGCCATAAAAAAATCAAAGTACTTGGATACTCAAGTACATTTGAAGGCAAATACTTTTGTAATTTTACTCAAGTGAATGTTTAAAGGCAGCACTTCTACTTTTACTTGAGTATTATTTTACCCTGAGTATCTCTACTTTTACTCAAGTACATGGTATGAGTACTTCGTCCACCACTGTTGGTCTGATGGCCCAGTCTGTTGTGATTGGTCTACCGCTTACAGAAATGAAACGCTCATTACCATATATGGATTTCAGCTTCGGATCTTCCTCAGCACTTGATACAGAGTGAAACAAGCGACGGTGTCGTTTTTACCGCATCAATCTCATTCTTTGGAAGTGCATGCAAGGTAGATTTGCTTTCGTAGCGTCTTCTTGACATGTTGATGACAACACGAACCAAACTCTTCCAGGCCTCAGCTACAACAGTTTGAGGGGAGGTCAAAGTAGACGTTGTTCGTGGACAGCCAATGAAGACCATAGGCATATGTAGGTTCGAGCAGGAAGTAAGACTGGAATTTTCTGATGACTCAGTATCAGTTCAGAATCAGTTCTTTCTTTTGAGAGACAATAACTCCATTTATTGAGCTTTGAAACTAGCAGATCTTTTACATTTACAAACGAGAAAGCATAACTGGGGCACTTTGATATAGAGTAGAAGTTTGTTTCCATGTAGCTTCACATTATTTCTTCTGAAAGAAATGCTCTCTGCTGTTTCCTCTTATTCAGGTCATTTTCATTGTTCTTCTTCTGTGGCATGAACCCACAGGTCCGGCTTCCTTCAGCTTCTCTCAAGGTCACGTGTATTTTTGCCGGTTCGTCCTCCTGCCCTCCGTCTCGCTCTGAACGCTGTGGCTCTGGTGACCCTGGTTCTCGGTTTCTCTCGCTTTCACGCACTGCAGGAGCTGTGATCTGAGGCGCCAAATACATTTACATTTCACCTCATTCCTCTGCAGCGCTGGGACAGGACCCGGGGCTTTGCCACCACATAAATTACGGCTCTTCTCGGCTCTCCACTAGTGCTAATTAGCACAGAGTTAATCAAGCGTGAGTCAACCAGCCAGCCAGGTTTATATTAGGAACCAAAAAGGTGTAAAACAAAAGAAGAAATTCTGGAGAAATGAATCCCTCTCCTCAAACCCTCATGGAATATTTCCATCTGCGCTTTTAAACTTTATAAGGCAAGGCACTACAGGTGAATAGGGTAAAGAAAAAAGAAAAAAAAAGAAAAAACAGAATAGAAATGATTAAACAATGAATAAAGCCAGGTTCAAAATTATTGATTGATTTTTTTTTTTTTTTTGGCAGAGGGGATTTTGTATCTCTCTTTTTATCACTTCATAAATCAGAAAATACTGTCAACAGCCAGAAAACAAATAATTTTCATCATGTTTTAGGAACTGGAGGAACAGGTTGTCCTGTCTATGTCCATCTGGTAATATCCATCAGGTAATAATTCATAAGTAATGGGTAAAATAATTATGTTTTAGACCACTATCCAACTGCTATTTAGAAAAAGCAAACACACGGGCCACGACCTCTGCTGACCGTCTGCTCACGCTCAGTAAAGTGTGCGACGTCTGTGCGACTATGACCGGACAGGAGTCAGGACAAACTGACTGAATTTGGTTCTCATGACCATAAAAACCTTCTGCACTGAAGGCTTCTGCTTGATAAATATGAACTGTGCATATATATAAAATACCGTTCAAAAGTTTGAGGGTCAGTAAGATTGAAATTAATACTTTTATTCAGCAAGGAGGCATTAAACTGTTCAAATGTGACAGTTAAGACATGTCACAAAAGATTTCTATTTCAAACAAATGCTGTTCTTTTGAACTTCCAATTCATTGATGAATCGTGAAAGAAACCATGCATCATGGTTTCTGCAAAAAATATGAAGCAGTATGACTGTTTTCAACATTCATAGTAATAAGAAATTGTTCTTGAGCAACAAACCAGCATATTAGAATGATTTCTGAAGGATCATGTGACACTGAAGACACTGGAGTAATGATGCTGAAAATTCAGCTTTGCATCACAGGAATGACATTCTAAAGTATATTAATATAGAAAACAGTTATTTCAGCTTATCGTATTTCACAATATTACTGTATTTTTGATCAAATAATAGTGAGCATAAGAGATATAAGAGACAAAAACATGACAAAAATCTTACTGACCCTAGACTTTAACAGCAAAAAATTTTACTGACCCCAAACTTTTCAACAGCAGTGTATGAATTTCTTGTAAAAGTACATTTTATTTCTAGTTTGTATGTTTTGAAGCATACAGTGAAATAAAAGCAGGCAGCACTATACAGCATACATGTATTCCCATAAAATACAGAAAAGAGTAAGTAGACTGTGAATGACATTGACGACAGAAGATCGGGACTGATGTGACTCACCATACTTCTTGCGGATCTCATCGTGCTTCGTCTTCCTCTCCACCTTCCTGCAATAGACAGTGACCAGAGATTAGTAACTGGTTTTGACAGACTGGTCTAGGTTATGCATATTTTGCATAAGTTATGCATAACTTCTACTGAATTAAATACTGAATTTCTGCGAACCAACCAAACTAATAGTAATCGGCATCATTTAATTTGATTTGAGCTGTATTTTGTTGCAAAACCATCTATGACTTGGTAGAAACTAGATAAAGTCAGCATGAAAAAACCGATTGACTTTTCCTGCCTATTGTGACATATATCTGAGAGAAACGGCTTCTCAAACAAGGAAAAATGTAGGGCGGGACTTTTTTGTACATAGGGAATTGATTGGATGGTTGTGGTTTGCTATTGGTGGATCTCATGTGAGTGACAGTTTGCCCTGAAGTATGAAATTACACTGAAATATTTGATAAATTGCAACTTTGATTTTATAATTCAAGAGCATGAAATCTTGATATTTAGGAGATAATTTTTTTCTTATCCAGACTATGTAATGTAGTTGTGCATGTATTGCTATTTATTTTTAATACTGTGTTGGTCACCACTATCCAATATAATAACTTGAAATAGTTTATAAACCTGAAAAACAATTCAAACTCATAGCCTGGATTCAATTTCATCTGCAAAAATTGCAGAACTGAAAACGTAAAAACACGGCAAGTCCTAAAGAGCAGCACATGGGATGAGTAGGTGATTCACGTCTTTGTTCAAGCCCATCCATTCCTTCACAGGCTCACGGTGGGGCGTCGTAAATACGAGCAGCAGTGTTTTATGGGTGTGTGACACACTGAACGACACCACTCGCTCGCCGTACATCATTCATTCTCTCTACACTCCATAAAGAAGATGGGCCGAGCCGGAGCCTGGTCTCCATACGAACATGCGGTCGCTTCATATCTGCACAAAAGTGTCATATAAATCAGCCTGGGCTTTATGAGCAGCTGATCTGAGAACAATCACTGGAGCTGTTAGCCATCTGTTGCTGCAAGCACAATCCTGCACAAAGCACCACAACAATGACTCCACCGGTTGCTGTTTAACATGTGTGTGTGTGTGTATCTACTGAGAGAACACAATCAGCTCAGACTTCCACATTAAACTGCAGTGCCAAATAACCAACAGCAATTAAAAACTAAAAGGGTCTTAATCAAAAGACAAAGTTACACAAGCAGAGGTTTGGGGTCAGTAAGATGTTTTTGAAAGTTAGTCTCACCAAGGCTGCATTTATTTGATCAAAAATACAATAAAATTGTGAAATATCATTGCAATGTTAAGTAACTATTTTTATTGTAATATATTTTTACAATGTAATGTATTCCTGTGATGCAAAGCTGAATTTTTTCCAGCATTATTACTTTAGTCTTCAGTGTCACATGATCCTTTAGAAATAATTCTTATATGCTGATTTGTAGCTCAAGAAAAAATTCTTATTTTAATCATTGAAAATAATTATTTATTTTCAGGATTCTTTGATTAATAGCAAGGTTAAAAGAACAGCATTTTAATTGATTAATTTAACGCATCCTTGCTGAATAAAAGCATACATTTCTTTACAAATTTTTATAAAATCTTACTGACCCTAAACATCTCAATTTAAAATATATTTATTCAAATTAAACTTGAAACACCAGTCACAACTAATTCTACTTACACAATGTGATATTTTTGTGCAAAGAATATTCAAAGAGAAAAATACTTTTATGCTACTTTTACGGCAGACAACATAGTGAATAAACATTTAAAATATGCAACAACAACAACAAAAAAAGAAACAAATATTAATAAACCTAACCATTGCTAATCAAATGTTTTTCCTGTGTAGGTTATAATTTTTTTAATTCTTAAAAAAAAAAGACAAAAATAACCGATTTACTCCAAATACACATGTTCAATTATCATGCCGTAAATATCTATAAGACTCCCAGAATGCACCGTGCTAATGTTTGCAATAATCATTCTAAACAATACGTACTAAAGAAACACACTGTTGTGGCAGACAAAAAGATACTGAACAAAAGCACATTTGTACATCAGATGCATCACACACAATCCATCAAGACCCTGCAGAGATATCTGATCTTGGTTAATCTGAGCTCTCGAGTTCAAAAGGAGATTTCTGTTCCCCCTCGAGTGTCTGACACAGAAATGACCTTGTTAGTGCAGCACAGCTGCTGAAAGACCCTACAGACATATTTACACGCAACACACGTAATGAACCGATTGAGCCACACACACACATTATGTGACCGAATCCACTACCAACAGGTGCCAAATCTGAGATTTACTTACCGTTCATCTGCTCGCTGTCTGATCTCTTCTCTTCGACGGGCAAACTGCTCATCATCACGGTCAAAACTGAAAATAAATCAACATATAATCACAAATTTAATTTAACAGAGATTAACATTGAATATGCTACCAAAAAGACAAAAAATTATTATTAAATATCATGGAAATAATGTTGCAACAATGCAAACTAAACGTAATATTTCTTATAAATAAGCTTATTTTTTTCATTCAAAATAAATTCTTATCTCTTTATTTTGAGGTTGGGGTGAAAGATAACCTGGGCATGTTGTTGACCAATGAAGCTTATTTAATCAGATTTATAAACCAGTAACAAAAGAGAGAATTTACAGCTTAAATTCACAGTCACAGCGAGATCAGCTTGAACAGGCGTTAACATATTTTATGAAATGGATTGTATTGTGATTGGATGAGCATTTAAATATTAGCTACTTACAAAGCACCAAATGGTTTAGCTCCTCAATACTTAAGCGAGCTCTCAACGCGTTATAGTCCTTCACGTCTATTGTAATCTCAAAACTCTGCCCAGTTGATAACACCTTTTAAAATCGACTGCGGGTGGTAGATCCTTTTCATATTTAGCACCCAAACTCTGGAAAAGTCTTCCAAGCATTGTTCGGGAAGGAGACACACTGTCAGTTTAAAGGGGTCCTATTATGCTTTTCCACTTTTTCAAGTGTGTAATGTTGCTGTTTGAGCATAAAAAAGATCTGCAAGGTTACAAAGCTCAAAGTCCACTCCAAAGGGAGACATTTTATTAAACAGAATCCCCTTTTCAAGAACTACAATTAACGACTCGTTTGGACTCGTGCGGATCTTATGAAGTCACAATGGCATCATTTCCGCCCACGGAAAACGCAAAGAAGAGATGAGGCCTGGCTGAACTGCATTAGAGAGGACAGTGCTGTCGCCGTCAAAGAGACGCTGTTTTGTCCACCCCGTTTCCAACCAAAACTCATTTGTTTGTCCTTCCTAAGGCTGACAACTTAGAGTGGTTAAAACCTATTTTAAACACTGTTCCTGAACATTAAAACCCCAACGCTTATCTATGCGCTGTATATTTTTTGGTGAACAGCTTGTTTTCTGTAGATTTTGTAAGCTCTCGCTTTTGTAAGACAAAATTACAAAAAACATACCATTCTGAAACGTCCCGTGAAATCAGAGCTTGCAAAGTCTGTGCATTAAAGCCGTTCTGCATGATCCTCTTGTTCGTTAACATTGTCAGGGTCTGAATCGGCTCGAATTGGTTTGAAATTGACGCCATCATCATTTACACTTGAGAAGAACTTGCAGTTCTGAAGGGACAGGACCAAAAACAACACACTGGGCCAGCTAACCAATCACAGCACATTTCGGATTTCGGATTTATGGCGTGTTCGAGACAGACTGGGGATGCAATGCAACTTGAATTATGATGACACGGTGTTCGTTCATTTGCCAGAGAAGAACTGAGCGACTGAGCCTGGTTTCCTCCATGTTTTTTTCCTTTATTCTGTCACCTGATGGAGTTTGGGTTCATTGCCACTGTCGCACTTATCTTCAGCAATATTACTGATTTGACTGCACTGACACTATTGGATGAGAACTCAACTTAGCTGGATGATGACATCACTGTCATCAGAGCTGAATAGATGAATTGCTATAATTGATGTACTTTACACAGTTATTGAACTGAAATTAATCAACACTGAACTGATTTCAATTGCATAATGACTGTTTACTGTTGTCTTTTTAGCGCTGCTTTACAAGAGAGTTGAATTCTGTTTGCGTCACTGAATCGTTATTTTCCTGTTTATCACTGTAAAGCTGCTTTAAAACAATCTGTATGTATGAAGCTCTTTATAAATAAAGGTGACTTTACTTACTTAAAGCTACTTTAAAATGCAAATAAACACATTAAATAATAATACTAATAATTCAACTAGTCATCATGTTGCTTGACAAGCATAAGAGCTGAAGTTACACTTCTAAACAAAATTATATGGCAGACGAATGATTAATTCTAATTACTATTATAAATAAATGTATCAATTATTAAATATAAGTGCCTAGTTTCATTCTGCTGTTGCTGGTATTTTAAAAGCGATAAAGCACTCAAGGGCAATGTGTAAAAGTGATCTTACCACGGTAAAGGATTTTTATGCACCCATCATTTTCATTCATTTAAATAAATATTAGATTAAAAAAAAAAGTTAACTGAAATAAACTAACTGAAATAAAAAAATTAAAAAAGGTTGACGTACCAACATTCCCAAAAAATAAAATAACTAAACAGAAACAGAAAAAAAGCAAAACAAAATTAAAAGCAAATTAGAAAACAAAAACAAAAATATTTCAAATTAATAAAAATTACAACAAAAAAACACAATAAAATCACTAAAATGTCAACTTAAATTAAAAGCAAACCAGAAAACATAAAAAAATATGTAATTTAAAGCATTACTAAATACTATAATAGTATATTAACAATACTAAAATAACACACAGGCGTTCATGTCATGTCAGAATTACTGTAATTACAAGTTTACAAAGCATATTTATGAGTACCCAGACTTCACAAGACATCAAAATGGCAGCTTCATTTATCTGAGAGAATATAGAGGTGAATTCATGTTGTAATCAAGTATTTTACTACAAGTATTTGGATTCATTTTGCCTGTATGATGGTAGGTCGGAATTAGAGATTTTAAAGCCATGTCAGCGGCTGACACTTTTCCTGGTAAGAGAGCTTACTAAATAAAAACATTGTCTACTTGGTTTAAAGCAGAAAAGCAGAAATCACCCCTCAGACAAGGAACATGAACAACTACTAGAATCTGACATTTACAGTAATTCTGCTGAGAATCAGCAGCTTCAGGGTAATCACCTTTAGGTCATCACTGAAACTAAAACACCAGCCACATGAACTCCCCTTCGATGGTCAACCACAATAAAACATCCTTTACTCAGAAAGAAAACTAAAAAATTAAACTGATCTGTAGCCTTTCTGTGAGTCTCAATCCCACAAAACATTGCATTCCACATTCATGCCAGGCTCACATGAGCGAATGAAGCTGGATACGCGTTAATAAGAGGCAGAGGAAGTGCTCACTGTTTTTTTAAGTAATACACGTCTGCGTTTTCATCACATGAGATGTGTGATTGACATGAAGCCGGTGAGCAGATGGACGGCTTGCCAAATGAAATCATCTCTGATTGACTGATTGACACACAGACATGCCCTTTACAACCCGTCAAACACAAATACTGGCTTCTTTAAAAATCATCTCTGTGGGGAAAACATCCATTCTTAAATAAATATATCCAATACAAAATGTAATTGTGTTCATTAACCCTATAAAGCTACTGTATCATATTTGAGACAAAAGTTTCTCTAAATGATGAACATGATCAAAACTTTGATAAACTAAAGTGTAAGAATAACTTTAAAGGGATACTTCAGCTCTGGAAATATGAATGTGTATTTAAAATGGGACATTTATGTAGAAGAAATGTGAAATTATTTTTGAATTTGGAGCCTTCTAGACTGAGAAAAGCCAGAAAATGTATTTTTGGCTCATATGGATGAAAGACAACAACTCCCAGAATGCACTTGCTTCGCTGCCCTAAGAGGTCACGCCTACCGGTAACAGAGCGCAGGGCAGGCTAGACAACTAGTGAGTCTCCGTGATGAGTCTACTCTGCCCGTGATTACGAGATCGCTCAAAATGTCTGGGATTCGGCTTTTGCGTTATACAGTCGCCATTCATCATGTTTACTGTGGCGAGCAGGACGAGTGAGGCCGCGGGAGAACGGCGCGAGGCCGGTGGCGTGATTACTGAAGAGACGCAGCGGTCTGGTATCTCTCACAGAGGAGCGGGAATTTTCTTAGCAATGTTAAAATGCACATCAACCGATTACTTGTTTAGCGTTCATGTAAACACTACATTCAGATTCACCAATCGGAATGAAGTCAGTTAGATTGAAACAAAATTAGACAATGAATGACGACTGCAGAAATAAAAAACTGAATCCCTTACATTTTGGACGATCTTGAGGCCGGACATGTCCGGGAAAAAGAGGATGTAAACCCCTACTCAGCTTTCTCCACAGAACAAGAGCCTGCTAGGTTAGCTTCCAAATAAAAGATAGCTGACAGCCTGACTATTTGATAATTCTGTGAGTGAGATCCCACCCTCTATGGGTGAGTTGAAAACTTGCTGAACAGCGGCTTCTACTGGCTGTAGTCTTTAGCCTCTAGACAAAAAATCCTCCGATGACGCAAAATTACGATTTTTGCGTCATCGGAGGATTTTTTCCAGATTAAAAATACATAAATCTCTCATCTCAGGGGGATATGAAGAAGGGAAGCACGGTAATTCGAAAATACTACTGGTTTTCTACTGATACAAAGCTTAATGCTAAATCCTGAAGTAACCCTTTAATATTGTTATTAATACTTCAAGATGAACACTTACTGAAGCAACTTAGATTTACTTAATTATTCATACATAAATCATGTTCAAATGTAAGTATCAATTATGATCCATATGGGTTTTAAGGAACGTTTCTTTGTTCATCTCTCAATCATTATATTGCATTATATGGTTTGCCCACCACAGTATAAAAAATACAGAGCATTAAAATATCATATTACCAAAACATTTTATTGGTCTCATTGATTTACATTACAAGCTAGAATTTTATCTTTTTGGCCATATGAATATCAGCATCTGCACTAAATTGCATATTTTTGAGCAGTTTGGGCACCTCTTTTATCTGAAGGTTCAATAAACTGTTTTATAAAAAAAAAGATAAAAAAAAGAGATATGGCAGGCTTTACATGGTTAATATTTTAACACAGAACGCATCACAGCTCTGAGTGTGAATGTGACTATTTAAAGAAAAGAGGCACTGATGCCCGTATGAAGGACTGTATAAGGCGTCTTCTGTTAACTCATGAGTGTTTAACGTCTGTGTGTGTGTGTGTGTCACCTTGATGAGCGTCTGCGTTTACAGCAGCAGCAGCAGCAGCACACAGTGATCGCCAGCAGCAGCGTTCCCAACACCACGGCCATCGCGATGATCAGAGCCTCAAAGTTCACTGGCACAACACAAAACACAACACTGAACTTCATCACACTTGCTCAAACAGATCTACTGAAGCATTGTGTGTTGGTCACTACTGACATCTGCTGGACATGTCCTCACAGTGCAAAAGACAGGAACGTTCGCATGATGGAAGAGATGTGCAATGGAGTGAGCATGAGCAATGTGATTCATCGTTAGCCTCATAGCATAATTGCCTAAGTCATTTTTTGTTTTTTCTTGTTTTCCAAAGATATTGAAATATGACTTAAGCAATTATGCTATGAGGCTTAAAGCAAGAGGTTACGCAACAATGACATCATTTACGCAACTTATTTACGACCTTGACTTTCTGTTCTCATCCGATATGATTTCAATTCAACATCATCAGTGTCATTTTAGGTAATTCGCCACAGACACAAGGTCTGAATGTCGTCTTCTCTTAAGATAAGTGATAAGTGGTTTTGTAACCCTGAAACTGAGCTGCTTCATGACACTCAAGAGAAATATTTGAGACTTTCATTGCAGAAGTGAGACACTAAAGTAAGGGAGAATATAAAGCCAGCCTTTCATCATCACGAAATAAAACTCAACATCAGGATTCTTATTTTTATTTTGTGAATGTACATTTTCACACGTATTACATGACTATTTACCAAATAAATAAATAAAAGAACAGGTAAATATTGATTTGAGTTTAAATTATTTATGATCTATATACTTGTAGAGGCTACAGAAACAAAACTACGAAAACTCCTAAAGGGACATAATGAAGGACATTTTTTTTAAATGTTGACTTGGCAAATGAAATACATTAGTTGAAGTACTACAATTACTAACTGAAATAAGAATAATTTTAATTATAGAAATATTTTAAAAAAATTAAATAATAATAATGACAAAACAACATAACAAAATTACTACTAAAAACTAAATGAAAATGAGAAATGTTGCCTTGGCATCAAACAGAAATTAAGTGCTATTTAACTATAATGAATAATACTAACATGTATAATATCAGTGGCAGGAAACAGAAGATCGCTCATTTATATTGTGTTGCCGTGAACAAAGGTCATTATTCAGGAATATTTAACCACTGAATACCACGACTGACCCATCAGAATCAAGTATCCTAGAGATCTGAATAATAAGTGAATTTAATGTCCTCAGGACTTGTAAATAGTTCCATGACATTATAAAACAACTGCTGTCTTTCCCCTGTCTTTTAAAGGAAGTTGAACTAAGGGACTTTCAGCCATGAATGCAAATCTCACTTCACGAATGTGAAAGTATTGGTTCCATCGTCTCAACAGCTGGCTGTGTAATAGAAATCATGTATATTGAGCCTCTTAAAGCTAAAACATGATACATGTTACATGATAGAACATGAACACAAATCTAACTCACCCCAGCAAACACCCCAGCGGGCCTGAGAGAGTTTACACACCGACGCCGGAGGGATCACATACGACACGGGATAATCTGTGCAGCTGTTGTTGGTCTGGCACCACAAACACTGTTGGCAAAAACATTTATTACAATAATTATTATTATTATTATTAAAGGCCTCTTTGTGCAGAAGTGACACTATTTTAGTGGAAACACAGCAGCTTAAACATTATTATCAATGCATGTGATGATGTTTTGTGCTGTTGGTTTGGGTCTCACTAAAACATTCATTCTGTTTGATCAAATGACACAAATCAGTCTGATATCAACATTTCCAAAGATGAAACGAAAGTATAATCATCATATAATTATTATAAAAGTACAGACACCAAACTGACTCAAATTGTTACTATAGTACAACTGTAACTGTTTTGATGATCATTTTTATTACCATGGTTCTACTACAAATGTAAGGTTAAAGCATGGTTGCAGTAGTTGCATCAATAAATCAGCACAAACATAACTATCAGTGCATTTGACGAATTGTATGTTTTGTAGTGTTAGTTGGTTTGTATCTCTTTAAAATAGTCATGACACAAGTCAGTTTTTGTGTAAATAATAGAGTTATAATTAATAAAACTGGAGTGTCTGAGCAGATTAGTCTGATATACCCTTTTATTTAAATACTTCCCTAAATTACAATATTAATTTTTGAAACGTTCAGATGGCAGCGCAAAAAAGAAATGACCCGGCTAATAAAAAGTAAATGAGCAGTATATGATCTTACCGAAACATTGGCGAGGCAAGTATCACAGGAAGTCAGAGTATTGCATGCTGGGGTGAGAATAAAAGCATATCAGAACAAAACACTGACATAGAAACATTTTCACTTTGAAATTAAAGAGCTGAATTTAGCCAAAGAATTACCCAGATGATCTGGAACCTCATTAGGAATAACTAATTTATGCTTACCTTTGTTAAAGGGATAGTTCACCCAAAAACTGTCATCTGTCATCATTTATGATTTTCTTTCTTCTGTTGAACACAAAAGGAAATATTTTAAAGATGGTTGGTTGTTCCAGACAGTCGATGGTAAAGCCATTGACTTCCATAGTATTGTTTTCCTACTATGAAAGTCAATGGCTACCATTAACTGTCTGGTTACCAGCATTCTTTAAATTGTCTTCTTTTGTGTTCAACAGAAGAAAGAAACTCATACATTTATGGGTGAACTATCCATTTAAAGCTACCACTGATATGATCATCTAAGGAGGCCCATTTCCTCCAGATAATAAAAAAATATATATGCTTTGGTGAATCCTAACCAATCCACAATTTATGACTATTTATGTTATAACTATGATCCATCAAAGCATGATATTATTCTTATGTGGCAGAAATGGGCTTCCTTAAAAATCACATTCTGGATTACCAATCATAAATAGCATACAAGAGTAACACAACTGACAAATAAAAAACAAGCCCTTCAAAAAAAATGTATTTTTCCATTGACAATTACAAAATATGTAACTTACTTCAACTTATGTGTTATTCATAAAAGTCCTTTTGGTGTTTTTTTATATCGATAACTAACACCACTGACATTAAAAATAGTAAAAGTGTTATATTAAATATATTATATAAATTATAAAAAATAGTGTAATATGTAGCCTATATACTAACTATAGGGACATTCTATAATAATAATATATATTTATATATTTACAAGACGTTATATTGCAAGCATTTTCATACTGACTATTTCAGACAAGTAAAAACATACGTTTGTGAACAGGTGGAGGAGTTGTAGGTTTAGCTGTAGGTTTAGCTGTAGTTTTTAATGCTGTCACATTAGTAGCGCTGCATGCGACACACAACAGCAGGAAGACCGACATCGACCCAAAGACTCGGGATTCATCCATACTGTGGAGGATTTAAAGGTTTGTACAGCAGAAAAGTGTTGTATTTGAGCTCTGAAATCTTCCTTTCGGCGAAGTGGCTATCTCAAAAACTCCCCTCAACACGCAACTGAAACAAAACATCAAATGACAAAACACAGAAGCACAAAAACCAGCTGACGCACTTGTGATTTCAAAATAAAAGTCCTTTAAACACTCCATAAACGGAAGTATAATCATCATATAATTATGAAACTACGGACCATGTGTTTTTCTCATGTAATGTGATACAGATATTTTGGTGTGATGTACATAAATGGATTAAGCAGCAGATATCTTCATTCCCAACCTCTATCTCCAGAGACGACATTAAATTTGGATTGATATTGCAAAGCAAGGGTGATGAGCTGTGTACTAATACAAATTGTATGTCTAGCTAAATTCTTCATTCACAAGTGTAGAATTGTGAAATCATCTCCCAAATTTGTTGTTTTTTTAAATGAATTTAAACTGTATGTAAAATCCTTAAAAACTTTGAAAGGTCCTAAAGCACAAAAAATATATGATACCCTAAAACACTTCCCAACTGAGATAAATGGCTGAACAAAGACTGAATTCTCCCCTTATGTTATGTTATGTTATGTTATGTTATGTTATGTTATAATTTCTTACCGTTTATTAATTTAAATGTTTATTTTCCTTACAAATCATCCTTATTTTTGTACTAAGACTACATTTATATTCCTGTTGTATTAAGAGCTGCTCCCTCTGGCTATATTTTCTTTGTATCCTATTCTGAAGAAAAGGAATTTATGCAGCCATGTTTGTCTGTAAATCTTGATATTTTAAAAAAAATCATATAATTATCATAAACGTACAGACACCAAACAAACCCAAATGTAAGTCATTATGGGGGGAAAAAACATGGTGTTATTATAGAAAAACTTTTTTTATTACTATGGTTTTGCTACAAATAGCATGGTTAAAAAAACAGTAGTTGCAACAACAGTACATTTGTGGTTACTGTGGGTTTACTACAAATACCATAGGTTACTGTACTATTGTTGCTATAGTAAAACTATGATTATTCTCACTTAACGCAGGAACCAATTAGTCATTAAGAATTAGAAATTGAGGCATTGGTGTATTGATTCAGTTCTAGCCAGAATCTAAACACTGAATGTTCACAACAAAATAAAACATGTATGAGGAGGAAGCGTTAAGAGAGGAAATGGGTTAAAATGTGAGAGTGAGTCACTGAGTGAGCATATGGTGAACTTAACCGTGCGTAAATAATACTAATAAAAATGCTAAGAATAACACAATTAGTTTTTGATGAATATGACATCATTCCTGCAAAGTAAAAAAAAATGAAAGTAATTTTTACTGTAAAAGACCTGTAAAACAGTAAAAACCTGTTAATTGGTTACCAGTAAATTCCTGTACAACATTTGCGAAGAATTTTACAGTAAAATGCTGTTAAATGTACAATAAAAAAATAAAAATAAAAAAAAAAAGAACAGTAAAAAAACATTCACTGACATTCCCAGAATTCCCTGTGTGGCACTTTACATTTGATGTTTTTATTTTATTTTAATAATTGAGTTCCTTAGTATTTCAGTAGGCTACAGGGTTTGAAATTAATCTGCATCTAATGTTGTTAAATTAATGTTTATTGCATTATTTTAATGTCGTCTTTACAACCATGGTGGTGTTTTGTATTTGTCTGTATGACACCGTGTGCATTTTCTATCTAGTATTAATATCAACTTGCGGAAAAGCTACTTATATTGTACTTTGAATCATCATGTGTTTTTTTCTCTATACCACCAGTGTTATTATGGTGGATGTCAGTATATTTAAAAGTACAACCAGATATTAGTAGCAACATGGCCTTGCTAATTCAGCAGATAAGATCTGTTGGAATTACCTATTTTAATATATATGTATATATTAACTAGTTAGGCCTATATTGTTCTATAAATATGATTACATTTTTACTGTATTTTTTCCTGAATTATTAATTATATAGCAAGACCTGATAACAACCTTGTGTACCTTGAATGCAATGTAAAAGTGGTCAAGATGTTGGAGCAAGAACGTCATGGAACAGCAGGTCAGCATTACGAAACATGCCAGACCTCCAGTTTTAACTTCCCTTTAAAACAGAAAAAGACCAAAAAATCCCCAGCCGGCAGCTTCTGTCCACTGGTGTAGTGCCGTCCCTCCGGCTGGCGTGCGCTCATGGCTCTGGACGCAGCGATTGGGCTCTTTACTGTGATGACTGGTGAGTGAGATTTTCATACATCTGCCCTGATCTGTCTCTGTCAAAATCAAATCAAAATCCGATTATGATGCACAGATCATTTTCTCTGAACATCATCTCAATTCTAACCATCCATTTCATTCTTACATGCTCTCTTTCCACACATCATTAAATAAACTTGAACACAGAAATAATCCAGTATGTTAATGTTCACTAAATGCATGTGACTGTATTTGTGCATGTGCTCTGTAAATGCAGACTCAGACACTTCATAACTTCCCTTTTCTATATTTGACTGTTGTGAAATGCTCTTGTCACAATGCAATCTGAAGTGTTTTTTGCTTTTCAACTTTTCAATTATTACAATAAGGTTAGTTAAAAATAAAAAACACTATTGTTCATGTTAAGAGCCATGAAATAATAATAACTGATACAATTTTGACACTTTATGATAAGGTTACATTAATATTATTTAACTAACATGAATTAACAATGAAAAATACTTAAAGCATCTATTAATCAAGAGATGTGTCTGTTATATTATTTAGTGGACCTGAGCTGACATGAACTTACAAGGAACAATTGTAAAAAAAATAATAATAAATAAAAACACTGTAGCAAATATATTACTCATAGTTAATATATGATAATGAGTTAAATAACGTTAAGTGGACCTTATAGTTAAGTGTTTCCATTTTAGGTATTAATCAGTCAAATGTTGAGATTAAAAGTTAACATTTTAGTTTAGGGTCCCATTCTCACTATGCTTATGAGCATGCATATTACTAGGATATCGGCTGTTTGTTATTACTTATAAAGCACATAGCAATGCTTTATTCTGCATGACCATACATCCTTAATCTTACCCAATTTCTACCCAAAACCTAAACTTAACAACTACCTTACTAAATATTAATAAGCAGTAATTAGGAGTTTATTGAGGCAAAAGTTGTTGTGTATAGTTAATGAGAACTGGACCCTAATCTAAAGTGTGACCATTAAACTATGATAAATAAATGCTGCAGAAGTACAGCCTATCATTTTTGTTAGTTTCATGGTAACTGATGTACTGTATACTAATTTTAACAAATGGATTCTTGTTGTAAAGTGTTACTGAATTATTTAGCAAAAAAAAAAAAAAAAGGCTATATATAGGCTATAGCCTTTTTTCTTTGTTTTTTTATGGTTCTGTAAATCATTCTCTTTCAGCATGCCTGTGGAGGGCGACACCTGCGGTCTCCCTTTCTGCCCCGGGGAGAGTGCTTGTCCTGGAGGGATCGTGTCTCGTGCTCCCCTGCTCCTTCAGCCCGGTTCCCAGCGCAACGCGGATGGAGGTTCGGCTCACGAGAACCCCGACTTCCTACTTAATGAAGCTGAGACCGACGGTCTTCAGCACTCACCGCGGGGATGCGATTCATCCAGACTTCAGAGAGCGCACGTCCCTCGCGGGGAACCTCAGCTCCGGGGACTGCTCCATCAACATCCACAGAATCAGGAAAGAAGACCAGAACACATATGAACTGCAGATGAGGGAGCTGGGTCAGAGGTCATGGGCTGTAGGCACCAAAATCAACGTCACCGTCACTGGTATGCTAATGTTGTACTGACCTGATGCAAATACAACTAAAACCGTTAAAAACGGGTTTAAAAATGTTGTTTAAGAAATTATAAATGTTAAGTGAAATAAAAAAATTACAAAACCTACAGCAAATAACAATTTATTTCAGTATGTTGCTAAGGCAACATTTTTAAGTTTTCGTTTAGTTTCAGTTGAAATATTTAAGTAGCCTATAGGCTAACTAAAACTGAAATAAAAATAAATAAACATATATAGAAATCACAAAAAAACACACAACAAATTATTTAGGCTACATTCAAAATATTATTAAACACTATATAGATAGCCTATATTTTAAAAATAATAATAAAAGTGACAAACAAACAACACAAGTTCTACAACTTTAACTAAAATTAAAACAAAAAATATTTGAATAAATTCAAAATATTAATAAAAACTATATAGACATTTTTAAAAATAACTAATAAAATGACAAAAACGCAAAAAAATCCAAAATGAACTTAAAATTAAAATGAAAACAAAAATTACAAAAATTAAACAAATTTTTTATTTTTTTTAATGACAAAAACATACAATAAAAAATATTTTAACTTTATCTAACATCAAAATTAAAATGGATATGTAAGAATAAAAGCTAATTCAACGTAACAAAACTAAATAGACATTAAAAAACTAGAAAAATGCCAAAGACAGACAAACACTTTTAAATGACAATGGAAAACATAAAAATAAAACAATTAATTAAACTAATTCAAAATATAATTAAAAACTATAAAAGTATATTAAAGGTGCAGTTAGCGATTTTTGAGAAATGCTGTCAAAAGTGATTCGGTACCAGCACCAAAACACTCTTGTAGCCAATCAGCAGTAAGGGGCGTGTCCACTCATGAGGGGGAGGTGCTGTGCTACACAGCGTTTTGGGGGCGGAGCTATCAAGATGAGGTGTGATCCTTTTGGGTAGGGATTTGTTTTGGTGATTTCAAATATTAACAGCGTTTCTCATAAATCGCTTACTGCACCTTTAATGATACTATAACAACACTGATGTTCATGTGATTTTACATCTAATATGTCTATGAATCTTGTGTTTCATCATCAGATACGCCAGAGCCGCCTGAGGTCACTGACCCGGGGCCCGTGAAGCAGGGGCAGGGGGTCTTGTTGAACTGTTCAGTGAAGCTCAGCTGCCCGTCCGAACGGCCCCGTCTGCTGTGGAAGTGGGAGCGAGGCGATCAGGGCGGGAGCAGCGTTCACGGAGACACGGAGCTGCAGCGCGACCCGGGTCACTTACCAGTCATGTGGACCTCGCTGTCCTTTACCATCCCGCAACACACAAACCCCAGAGTGCGATGTGAGGTGGAGTATCTGAAGAACAGGAGATCTTCAGCCAGCCGAGAGATCCTCGTTCACTGTAAGATGTCAAAATCATTGTTCACTAATCACAAACAAGCAAAAGCCATGGAACTTTAGTGGTTATGTAGAACTTAAATTCAAACCAATGCTGCATATGAGAAAAAGTTGCAGTTTTAAAGGTCCCGTTCTATGCCCCTTTTCACAAGATGTAAAATGAGTCTCTGATGTCCCCAGAGTGTGTCTGTGAAGTTTCAGCTCAAAATACCCAACAGATCATTTTTTACAGCATGTTTAAATTGTCTTTTTTGAGGACTCAGAAAAACGCGCTGTTTTAGTGTGTGCCCTTTAAATGCAAATAAGCTCCTGCTGCACGACACAGGGGGCGGAGCTTCAAGAGCTCGCACTCAGACTCTTAGGACAATTTCATCTCATGGAATAATGATAACATCAGCAACTCTCAGTAACGGTGTTCATTTCGAGTCGGACAATAATGCCTACAGAGTCAGAGGGCTGTATAGAGATGGAACAGGTATAGTTTAGTAGTTTAATTACGGTTATTATAACGTATTTGTCATCTGCTTGTATGTATCCATTATTTATTAATAGCCTACAAGTCTGCTGTGTCAGACCAGGTCCAAATGATGATCAAACATATACTGATGAGTTTAATAAAGTTTATTGTACATCACACAAAAGATGAAGCGTCAGTTTTACTTCAGAAAATCACCGTAAGACCTGAGTAAACACAGTAAGTTATAAGAAGTGCGCGAGTTGAGGGAGTTGAGGGAGCATTCCCGTGGGCGGAGGTTAGTCAGAGAGCTGTTCTACTGACGTCATTAAAAACGGAAGTAGAGCGATGTAGTCCAAACGAGCCGTTCACTGTAGGCGACTTCTGTTAAATAAAATATCTCGCTTGGCATTGAACTTTGAGCTTTATAATTTTACAGATATTATTTATACTCTAACAACAACATTACACACTAACTTAAGTTTGAAACATGGGATCACGAAGAACGGGACCTTTAAATGGTGTAACAACATCCAAAGTGCCAAACCTTTTTTTACTTCAAGGCTCATCATTGTCAAAGATCATGTATGAAGGCCCTTAAAGAGATTTCTGGTAATTCTGTTGTAATTACAAAGCTGCTCATTTTCAAACATTTTTATTTGTAAAAACTAGGGGTGGCAATTTAAATTAGTTTAATTCGATATCTGTATATTTATATAATTTATATAATATTTATTTATATTTATTTATTTATATAATATAATAAATTATACTTATAATAATAATATTTAATTAGAATAATAAAAAAGTTTATAATAAAGTTTACACGTTTTATTATCAACAAATTTACATTTCTAGTCGTTTGTGACTTTTTTTATTATTTCAATGATTTTATCATTTTTTTAATAGTTATTTATTTGGCTACTCATAGCAATTTTCTAAGCAGTGATCAAATATATATATAAATATTTTAGAACTTGACATAACTAGAAAATTTCACATTCATTATAAAATTAATATTTAATACTATTTAAAACTTAATATTTCACTAATTTCCATGACTTACTGGTGTATAAATCACACTTTTAAAAATTCCCTCATATATCCAGGTTTTCTGTGAGAATTGGGGTTCTGAGCTAAAAATACAGTAGCAGTTCTAATTAAAATAAGAAATACGATACTGTAAAGTTGAGTCCGAGGATGAAGAAGATTGATGAAGTAATTCAAATATAAACGTTGTTTATCAATCAAATAGACTCGGGTAATCCAATAGTGGTGAAACACAACAATACCAAACCAAGGGACCTGACAGAGGGAACTGAATGGATTAAATATACAAGATGACAAACTGAATACTAACAGGTGGGATCTAATTAATGAGTAACCAAGGAGACTGTTTGGCGGGAACAAAAGAACACAATGAAACGGGTAACAAAAGATGAGCAAAGTCCTTGAAAATGAAAGACAGACTTAACTGACAGATACCAACTTACATCTTGATTTTCAGTTGTTTTCACTTATTTCAACTTGTTTTTGTTTTTATTTTAAATCATCTTGAGGCCCCCTGGTGGAGAACCCCTGATCTAACGCAATTGTAAATGTTTCTGGTCTCCTCACAGTTCCTCCCAAAGACGTCTCCATTCAGGTCCTCACGACGTCTGTCCGGGTCGGAGGAAACGCTCTGCTGAGTTGTTCCTGTAAGGCCGACCCGCCGGCGTTTGAATACCAGTGGTCAATCGTTCAGTCGGGAAACACGGTGATCCTCCCCAAACGCACTTCCACCGTCCGCATCTACAACGTGACCCGAGACACACGCGCTCAGTGCACCGCTGCCAACAAACTGGGACGGGCGGCGTCTCGCCTCACGGGCCTCAATGTGCAATGTGAGTCAACAGCCTCCTGCCCGCTTTAGTAGTTTACACACTTATTTCAGTCGTTCTGTCATTATTTGTTCTTTATTTGGTGGTTCCAATCCAGCATCTGTGAAAAATTGAATAAAAAAATGAAGAATTTGAAAACATTTTGAAGAATTTGGGGGGAAAATAAGACTTTGAAAACATTTTGAAGAATTTGGAAAAGTTTTGGTGGGGGAACACAGAAAAAGCATTGAAATTAATTTTTTTCTCCCATCTCATATTTTTCCCATCATCATTCCTTCTTAGGTACTCCATAGACCAGTGTTATTTTAGTTTCATTGACAAACTAGTATAGTTTTTATTAATATTTTGAAGGTTTTTTTGTGTCATTTTAGTAGGTTTTTTATTTGAAAAGATGTCTATATAGTATTTTTTCATTTTTATTTTTATTTTAGTACATACATTTAAACTAAATTAAAATGAGAAATGTTGGCAGCTAGTTAAAAAAAATTGGGGAAATTTTTTTTTTATATTTTATTTTATTCCAGTTAACGTTTATTTTATTTCAAGTTACTTTTTTTTAATGGTTCTAGTTTTTTTTGTTAGCTATAATAATAACTCTCCCGTAGAAACCTGTAAAACATGATACAAAATGACACTGTTTCTGTTTTTTATAATGCTGTTTTGTTTGTCTCATGCTGTACATGTCCACTATTCTCGTCTCTGCAGACGCTCCTGTGATTCTGTCCAACTCGTCCTGTGATTGGGACGGGGCGCTGCTGTCCTGCTTCTGTGCCGTGGACTCAAACCCTCGTCCCGCTGTGACCTGGAGCGTGAACAGGACTCACCTGCCGGACGGATATAATGCTTCTTTTTCTTATTTCAACCACATACTGATGGCGACTCTCAGTGGATTCGCAGACGCTTCCCTGCCGGTGGAATGTTACGCAGTCAACTCCCTGGGAAACGACTCTCACGTACTGTGTGAGGCTCACGATGGTACGCTACAGCTGAACAATGACATTAGAGGATTATAGTTCAGACAAATATGAAGATTCTGTCATTATTTACTCATTGTTTCAAACCCCTATTATATTATTTTTCTGTGGAATCTTTGTTTGCAATGATCCATAAATCCTGAAGATTCCCACAGAACACTTCCTTCTGCACATCCTTCTGTTTTAAACTATTACATATATTACTTGGTAATAAAATGATGCTTTTATCTGCCAATACTAGTTTTTATACTATTAAATATAATAATTGATCATATAATGATGTTTCTATCTACCAAAGAGTGTAGTAAAAACAGCTCTGTTTAACACAAATATAGTGTTTAAATCCATTGTACAGATTTTTCCAAAAATCAGGACAGGAAATTAAACAAAAAAGAGTGGAAAAGACAAGAAAAGTCATGAAAATATTTGTGGTAATGGTGTAAAACCTGAAGAACGTTCAGTAATGGAAACTTATGGAATTTCATTAATTTACTTATTTATAATTATTTCATTTTATTAAACTTTTAATAAAATATTATTTTATATTAGTGTTTCCAAAACGATTTATCGCATCCAACATCAAAGTTTTTGTTAATATAATATATGTATATATATAATATATGTGTGTGTGTGCGTGTCTGTGTATATAAACATATACATGCATAATATATATCTATATATATCTATATATGTATGCGTGTATGTGTGTGTATATACAGTATATACACACACACAGACAAATATATAATATATATAAATATAATATATATACACACATGACAGCACTAATTTATATATAAATATAAATAAATATAATTTATAATATTTACATAAATGTTTAAATATGTAATTACTTATTTAAAAAACAAAGTTTGCATATTCATTACATATGCATTATAATGAGGAAGTTGTTTTTTCCACAGGTCATCTGATATGGATTCTAATACCAGCAGCATGTGCTGTGTTTTTCCTCCTGCTACTGAGTCTCCTGATATTTTACTGCTGTTGCTGCACAAACAGACAGTAAGATCCTTCTCACTAATGTTTTATCATGTGCTTATGTCATTAACAATTCAGTTTCATGTCTGACAAATCTCATCTGACTACATTAAGTGTAAATAACATCTGAGCTCTTTTCTTGTTGAAAAGGAGACGTGTCATGGCCTACAGACCTCCTGCAATACATCCAGAGAGTCTCGGCATCTATCAGGAGCGCATGCCGCTCTACATTAACTGCAGTGAGGTCACACACATCTACACCAACGGCAGTTACCAGCTCATCTATCAGAACAGCACTCCACGTTTTGTACGAAGCAAACAGGTAAAAAGCGATGATGGGCTCATGAAGATCGGCACATTTTGAGTCAAGACAATTGTTAGGGACAGGGCCTAAGTGAAGCCACGCAACTGACACTGGTAGATCACATGACAGTAACAACATGACAGATGTAGTACGTCCAGATTTCATTCATACTATATAGAATGTAATTTCTTAATGGTCGCGAAGTAAATTTAAATTCAAATGTAGTACCTACTCAGACAGCACGTGATTTCGGATGCAAGGATAGTCATTTGCTGTATGAATTGATGACATTTTAAGTAGGGCTGCACAATTAATCGAATTTGTAATCGCGATTACAATTACGGATGCCACAATTATGTAATCGTTTAAAGGTGCAATTACAAAAAAAAGTTCACTTACATTATTCTGTGTGCTTAAGATGTGTTTTTTTACAGATGTGTTTTCTACAGCTTATCTTTAGGGTTTTTTACTTTGGTTTGGTTTCTTTAAATAAATAAAACAATACATTTGACATTTTAGGCTTAATGCTATAGTTTTTCAGGAAGAGTGTTTTCAGCTTGTATTTTGATATGACAAAATGGCATGCAGTCACTTTAAACAATGGCATAAAGCTATTCAAAACATTATTCAATGTAAATTATGATAATCGTAATTAATAATCGCAATTACAATTTCAAGGGAATAATCGACAATTATGATTTTTGTCATAATCGTGCAGCCCTAATTTTAAGTGATCTTTTGATTTTTTTTGATTTTTTATTAAGAATGTAGAAGCTTTGACATTTGCATTCTGAATTCTTAAATTCTGAATAGTTTTTCTATTATTATTATTATTATTTGAAAATGTATTGCTACAAGTTCAAAAGTGCTTTTTTGGAAATTATAAATGATAAAAAGAATGTTTTTTATTAACATTATAAGTGAAAGTCATAGGGGGGAAAATATGTCACCAATCTGAGAGGTATCACAACAGCAAAATGCCATCTGTATTTATAAAAGTCATGTGAATTAATGATGCATTTGATTTTGAAATGCAGCCGTCTCTGTGTTGCAGATGCATAACAGACAAAGACGAGCAGCCAGACGACAGCGAGAGCAGCGGGAGAGACAGACCGCCGTCACAATAGACTCTGACACGGCCATCTATGTGGAGGTCATATGATCACAACCTCATCAATGAATCCTCAAATAACAGAAGAAATCCTACCTGTCTGTGTTTATATAACCATACCTCTGCGTTTTCACTGAGAACTGAGCCTGTGCTGTTGTTTCTGTATCAACCAGCCTCCAGAAATAAAGAAATAAAAAACAATGTCTTTGGCATCTCAAGCTACAGTTTGAAGAATATGAAGAAATGCATGTGAGGGAATATTGTTTGTTAGGCTGTTTGCACAATCATTGAATAGACAAAAAGTGTCTTTAATACTATACTGTGTGTTGAATCGCAATTCAATTGAACAGCCAATCAGTGATTTGCAATTCAGTCTGAAGTCATTTCAGAGTATTTTCACGAACACTGACTGAGCTATGGAAAGTCACATTTGAGAGTGTCTAAAGATTTTCCTTTGAGATGGGCTTAAAATTAAGTCATTAGTGAAAATTCTTTGCATCATTGAAAAGGCAGTATATTTCAAAGGTGGTATTTGTACATTCCAAGAACAATATATTCATAAAATTATACAAGACAAAGAGTCATGAACTGAAAATATTTTAGGTCAGTCCTGAGGACAACATAAAAATACAACTATGGAGTTTATTGGAAACAAAAACATGCTGGCTGAGATTGGAACAGGGAAATGGGCAAAAGGTAAACATTTTTGGAACACTAAGATTGATCTTGTCATGCAACGGAGAAAAAGGGGAACATTGTTTGTTTGGTAAGTGCTAGACTTGTCAGACAGCATTTCAAAGAAAACCTTAAAGCTTTGCAGGTGGACAGGTCAGGTCTATTAAAAACAAGCATCAAAGAAAGGCTATTGATGAACATTTCAGTTTCTCATTTTGTGCTCATAGCAGTGAGAAAAGGAAAAGAGATTGAGATAGAGACATGATTATTAAATGTCAAAAAAAAATTTTTGGGGGGGGAATTAATAAAATATTCCTTTATGCATGACAGCTCTCAGTTTGTAAATTAAATACTTGTGTTTTAGATGTTTGTTTCAGATGTTTGAATTTGTTTAGATTTTTGATAACTTCCATATATTTTGTTCTGAATGTTTTGCAATTAAAACGGACCTTTATTTTACAATCTTTACCACTGATTTCCTGTGAGTTGTAGCTCTGCCTGTGATACGGCGGTCGGCGGAAGTGATGTCACGTGTTGTGAATTGAGAGGGAGTTTGTATGTGTGAGTGTTCGTGAAACAGTCTCCTCACAAGCTACAATAAGCCACATAACTGAGGTCTGTAGACTTTGGACTTAGGTACAGTGTTCTTGATTTAATCGAGTTGAGTGTCTGAATATTTTCAGCCCTGTTTATGTCGCTTTAATGACCGCTGTAATGTAGCTCCATTGTTCGCTAACAGGGCGCTGTGAAATTATGACGCATGCTTGTTAACTTAACTAGTCGCTTTAATGGTCAAATACTAGCTTAATTACACCAGAGACACCGTTGACAATCATTTGGTCCAGATGCGAGCTGATGTCAAACTCAGTGTCGTATTTATGAATGACAGCCAGTCTAACAGATAGCAGCTACTCAGTGTAAACAAATATATATTAATATGTTGCTACATATTAAATGGTTTCCAGTCTGTCTCGTTTAGATATTGAGTGTTGACCTCTTAATTAATTTTGTATTTTATGAGGCCAAAACACTCAAATATTTGAGTAGACTATAATGAAATAAATCGTAGATTTGATTACAGCAAAATGTGGACAGAAATGCTCATATTTTAAATATGAATGCCGTTATTGTCACTTTTTTGTCTCAGTTTAATATCTGACCAGAATTACCACAATATTTATATATTACTCTTTTGTAGATTAAAACCTGCTTGCTAGACGTGATTTGGTATCTGATTTGTGATCGAATCCTTTGAGTCGATTCACAGATCGAGTGCTTCATTAGAGAATCAGTCTGACTTTTTTTTTAAATAACTCTAATCCAGCAATCACAAACAACTAGAAAGGTGGTTACATAAGTCTCAACAATTAATGCTCATACGTAGGGGTGTGACGGTTATGATATAACCGTGAGACCGACGGTTATAGTTGAACACCGTCATTAGAACTCTATAACCGCCAAAACCGTGTTTAGTGTTATTAAAATATATTACAGATAAGGTTACACTTTCAGTGTTGGGGAGTAACGGAATACTTGTACCGGCGTTAGGTATTCAGAATACAAATAATGATAAACTGTAGTATCCACAGAACATAAAATATTCATTTTATTTAATTTTTCGTGTTCGCATTTATGAGGAAAAAACAATGTTATGGACGTGAGCGCTCTGAAAGCGGCACTAAAAAGATGCTTTAAAACTTTCACAGAGGCATCAAACAGAAAGCACAAAACCTTTCTTTAAAACGAATTTCGTTTTATATGAATTGTATCTTAATTTTAATCAATGTTTCATCAACCAATTGCCTGGATTTAATAAATAAGAAGTAATAAAAGATAAATATAACAGACGATAGATAATCACGAAACAGAGGCGCCGGCTCGTGAACTGGAGCTCATCTCGTAAATGAACCGAAACTCGGCGTATAAGGTCGCCTACTCGCCTCACAGTCACAGACATGTCTACTTTTAAACAGAACAATTCAAAACGAAAGAAAACAGACTACAGACTGCTCTCTGCTTATGTAAATGTGCATTTTTCTCTGGCGCGTTCACTACTGCGAAGATCGCGAGTCAGCATCGTCGTCACCTTCATCTTTTCAGATACAGACAAAGAAAACACTTGTTTATTAATAAACAATTACAATATCTCCTTGCTATATTGTAAATATTCATAATCATTATTTTTGCCGGTTCTTTGTGACAGATTGTAGGTGCTTTACTGGCAGCGCCACATGAACGCGTCACCAACGCATCCACCAGAATAGTTTTATTTTTTATTTTTTTTTAAGGATTTGTTTAGTGTGCGTGTTTAATTTAATGGAAAGCACGTTCACTGCTAGTTGTCTTGCTGTTAATTTTAAATAAACGTAGAGCAAGTAGCTAATCAGTGCCTGCTCGTTTATTCAAACTAAGTTGTCCTATAACAACCCCCCCCCCCCCCCCCCCCCCCCCCGGACGATGACGGTTATGTTACGAACCGTCACATTTAACTTACATCATAACCGTCATCACCAATTCTGAAACCGGCACACCCCTACTCATACGTTTATTATAGATCATGCAAGTCTACTGTATCGTTAAGTTTTCACTTACATTTATAATGTTCATTATTAATGAAATCCTTCTTTTGCCTTACAGTGTTTTCAGATTTTATGAGACCAGAGACGAGTGTTTAGTTTGACGAACATGCCTGAAATCAAACTTAAGCATGTTGTGTCTTGCAGCAGTGAGGACAATGTAAGTATACATTCTCTATATTTATACCTTAATACCTTTTACCTTTTTTTTATTTATTTTTTATTAATTTATACTTTTTATATTTAATCACAATATACGATTTTGTGGCTTTCCAAAAGCCCAAGGCCACTTTAAAATCAACGTACACTAATCTACTATCAAGAGAAGACTGTATATAAGGACAGAGAGAAGTCTATTGAAACAGATCATTTGAAATTGTTCACAGAAATTAATGAAACTCTAACTCCGTTTTTAATACTCAAGTTTAAATGCGAGACATTTTAAAACATCTAAAATGTCTAAACACTCTCACAAGATGAGGAAGAATAAAGCTAGTCTAATAACATGATGTTAATGACCAAATAGAAGTGTTGTTTATTTATGAGACTTGTTCAATCCTTCTGCACAGACTCACAAGGCAGACAACCTCTTGAGCTCTGACACGTACAGAAAATGGAAAGCTGCGAGACCTGGAGAGAAGCAAGTGTCAGTCATTCTTCAAGTATGGCTTTTCTGTTATATTAATATATTAATATTCTGTTTATTGATATTTTGAATGGTTTATTATTTAAATTAAACACGTAAAATATATATATATATATATATATATATGTATGTATTTAATAAATACAAATATTTATTTCTAAGATAAGAACTGAACATAACTTGCACTTATTTAATTATTTTATTAAATTTTTGTCTCTGTTGTTTCTCCAGTTGGAAAAGGAAGAGCAAATTCACAGCATAGACATTGGAAACGAAGGCTCTGCTTTCATTGAGGTCCTTGTTGGACACTCAACCTCAGTCAAAGATCAAGACTTTGAGGTGCGTCTTAAAGTTACAAGCTTTAAAAGTATCAAACAGTTTAAATGGCATTATCTAAGAATACATTCATTTATTTATTATCCAGCACATTACTTCAAAGCTGCTTTACAGGAAATTGTTCGTTTATAATATCTTAATATCGTCATGCCTAATAGTTGCATTTAGCAGCTTAGAACTGGATGATAATATAGTTTATATTTTGCGACAATATAAACGACCAAGCAGTTGAGATTTGCTGTATAGTATGTATTGCTTGACATGAGTGTATTGTATGTAATGTGGATAAAGTTGGATATTGTATAGATGATACAACACATTACCAACACATTCTACATAATAGCTACATAGACAATACATCTCCTATACACACATGTTAATAACATCTTGTAGTGGTCCGTGTTATTTTAGTATTACTGACTAGTACAGATTTTATTAATCATTTTAGTTTTTACTTTTTGTATTTTTTTTTTGACTGTGTTAAAAAAAAAAAACTGAGGTTGCGCGTGAGGTGCATATGCATGGACTCTGTCCCTGACTATATACATTTAAAACGTTTATAATATTGTATTAAACCTCAAATTTGTGGCCTTCTGGGTTAGCCCTATTTGACGCACCATTACAATATTTAAATGCTAAATTAAATCTGACTAAACTTACATTTTGGGTGAAATATACACACAAATTGCTTCCCTTTAAGCACACCTGAGGTATAAAACTGATTCTGATTCTGAAGAATGTGTCATTTTTAAGGCTGTTGGTGTTAATGTGTCTTTCTTGCGATCTGTTGTAGGTTCTGTTGGTCACGTCGTCCTTCATGTCACCCACAGAGAGTCGTAACGGCACAAACACAAACCGAGTGCGCTTCTTCGGACCCAACCAGCTGGTGAAGGCCACGGCGCCGGAGAAGTGGGACTGCGTGAAGATTGTGTGCAGTCAGCCTTACAGCAAGGTGAACACTGACATTGTTTTCTCTCATGTCAGTTCAAACACATATGCACCTGACACGACAGTGAGAGTGTGAATCACGAGCCTTTGTTCTCTGTTTGTGTGTAGTCAATAGCATATGGAATCACCTTTATAAAGCTGCATTCTCCTCCAGACGGTAATGATGTTCCCATCACGACTCCACCGGTGAGTGCTGTTCCTCCACAGCTCATGTTCAGTGTCCTGCTGTTTGACGGCTCTTGAGATCTGTTGTCTCTCTTCCTGACAGAAACTGACTAAACTGGGTCAGTTCCGTGTGAAAGACGAATCCCCTTCTTCTGGTTCAAATATCCAGCCGGGAAGTCTGTTCTTTAGCAGAGAGAGCACTGCTAAATCCAGCACAGGACTGAAAGGTAATGCATATTACAGTATTAGTTTAAACCGTTTGATGAATCCCAAAGGCTACATAAATGGCTGAACCTTTACCAATACAGTACTTTAAACTTACACTTACATAAGCCTTTGCTGGTATTAGGCCTAGCTGTCACGGTCATGAATTGTGCTGAAGATACAGATAATTGCGATTAACAATTTAATTATATTTTGTTCTTCACGGTGTAAGGCTAATATGTTATTTTTTTTACGTTTTACTTTGAATCACATGTAATATAATAATAAACGTTATTAAAAGTAGTCCCATATGATTTACTTCAATGCTGCAAAAAATCTTTTAAAAAAGGTTTATATAATTATTGTAGTTAGTAGTATAATATTATGCAGTCTGAGACATGATATATAGATGACAGGAGACATGATACTTTATGGAATTTAATTAAATGCTTAAATTTCCCTTATTTACATGGCAAAATGTGATTTTAAATGAAACTGAAATTGCAGTCATTTCAAATATTTGCGTTTTGAACAAATAACCACGATGAATAATCAATTAATCAATAATCGAAACTGGCCTAGCTGGCATATTTTGGGGGTGTAACAATATATCTTGTCACAATATATTGCAAAACAAAAATGCAACAATATGTATCATGTATAGTTCACGCAAAATGAAAGTTTAGATCGATTTAATTTAAGTGTAGGAGATCAAAGCATACATTTAAAAATAAAATACATTATACAATATTTTTTGTCAACTTCATATAGACAGACTCAATAGGCCTATATATATATTTTGTAGTTAAGTTTATAGTTGTATATAGCTCTATTTTATTTTTAGCTCTATTTTGTCTTTGTTTAAAGTATCTTGAGAGTATTGTATCATGAGATCAGTATTGTAAATCAAATCATGGCATTAGTGTATTATATTTTGTGCAAATGGTCCAATATTCAGTGGGGTGGTAACATTTTTTTTTTAATTGTATTAAATGTTACTATTCCTAATAAAATTAATCCAAGATTTTATCCATGCTTGGGGAATGTTCATTTTGGGTCGTTTGTACACAGAAGTAAACAAAATAATCATAGAATCATTATTACCTGTTTGTGTCTCTCAGTGTCTCCTCAGAATGACAGGTTGAGTTACGCCACTGTTGCTCTGAAGTCCGACGGTTCGTCCACACAGTCGTCTCCCAGCAGCACCAGCACACAACAGGTACTGACCGTATGTTCAGATCAGAACTAGGGATGGAGCGGCTTATCAGTTCTTTTTTGTTGTTGTTCTATTTATTTGTGTGACTACTGTTTGGGGGCAGTAAGATTTTTCTTTTGGAAATAATTATTTTATTCAGCAAAGAATCCTGAAAAAAATTTTTTTCACGTTTTCCACAAAAATATGAAACTGTTTTCAACAATGATAATAAGAAATGTTTCTATTTAGCATAATAGCAAATCAGCATATTAGAATGATTTCTGAAGGATCATGTGACTCTGAAGACTGGACTAATGACGCTGAAAATTCAGCTTTGATCACAGGAACAAATTACATTTTAAAATATATTACCATAGAAAGTAGCAATTTTAATTTGTATTTATATTTCACATATTACTGATTTTACTCTCTTTTTCATCAAGTAAATGCAGGTGAGCTTGAGTGAGTGTAAGAGACTTCTCGTAAAAAATCTCACCAACCATAAACATTTGAACACCACAGTGTTTCTCTCTTCAGGTGTGGATCCCTATATAACAAGCCCTAAATAGCTGTATTCCTGTCCTCTAACTAATGAGTAGCCCATTTTACTTCCTTATTAAATTAGCTGCTCCACTTATGGTCCCCATAAATCATCTCTCCGATGCGAACACCGTTCCTTATGCTATTGTCTTAATTGTGCTGAAGTGGCAGATATTTTGCAGTCGCCTGCAATGGATTATTGACCTTTTAAAGCGTTCCAGAACCTTATAATAACTGGAACTGGAAAAATCTCAGCAGGATCTGAAATGAAGATGCTCCATCTGCTGTAGGACAAACACTCCTCTTTGAAAATATTAAAGTCACCATGAAATTGAAATTGACACTTCTTTTTTTTTTATGGAATATTGCAGTATTTATTAAAAATAATTGATCCATGCACATCATTATTTATTTAAATTCATGTGCCTCATAATCTTTAATCAAAATAACTTCCCCTCCTACTTGCAAGGTCTTCTCTTCTCTGATGACCTGTTTATTGGCATGAGGGCGGGGAAACCTGTCACTCACAACATCCACCAATAGCAAACCACAACCATCCAATCAATTCCCCAAGGACAAAATCAAGCCCCGCCCTAAATGTTTTTTCTAATCCGAGAATCTGTTTCACTCCGATATACGTCACGATAGGGAAGAAAAGACTATCGCAACTTCCGTTTCATGCTGACTTGAAGTGTTTGAATGTCACTTTTTTGTTTAGAAAAAAACGGAACATTAAAGAAACTGTTCTCTCAAAAATAAAACATTTATTTTCTGCCCTCATGTTGTTTCAAACCTGTATGAATGATGGTTGAGAGGATGGTGATTGTACTTGTCAAGCTCCAAAGAGCACGTCAGAGTAAAAGAGAGTCTGTTCTTAGAGAATCACTGCTTGATGTGTTTCCTGTTGTGTTTTTTAAAGGCTCCTGTGAAGAGGAAGTTTGAGTTCAGTAAAGAGCGTCTGGAAGCCACTGGTCCACCGCCCAAAAAGCCCAGTTCATCTGCCTCTGCTGAACCAAACTCTGCCACTCCAAAATCTAAAGCAAGAACCAGTGCAACTGCAAGTCCCATCACCACTGGTAAGTAACAAGATTGTCATATTCATTGAAGAAGTTTTAAAAAGCTGAATGTTCTTCAGGGATTTTGCTCTTTTAAATCAATGATTCGCCCAGTCATTCCTGGTTTTACTGGATCAGGATTATTATTTTTTTGGTTTATTGTATATAAAATATAAAAATGTCCAATTATAAAATGCTATAAAATTGTATTGATTTCCAGGACTGAAAGTCATACTTTTAAAATGAGTCTTCCTCATATTTCCAGGTTTTTCAAGACTCAGAGAATCCTGTTTATTCAAAGTCAAAAAATCAATTTACAGGAGGTGAATTAAAATAAGAAATATATATTACACCAGCTTGCATCATATTTGCTGAATCAAATCCAATACTTGTTTCCTACTAATTTTGAGGTGCTGATTCCAAATAACATGTCATTCTTTCTCACAAAACATGATGTGCATTTGTAGCATTTTTGCTTTCTACAACCATTTGTGAGGTGAAGAAGGCTTGTATTATCCCTTAATCACCAGAAATGCCACAAAGACATGATTCCTCTGAGCCAACTATTCAATCAGTTTACAGATGTTTTTTTTTTTACATTCATGACATTTTTCTATTTTAAGGTTCGGTCTTTTGCAAATCAGCTGAATTTTTTTTTTCAAGATGCAGGGCTGTGCTATATTATATAATATATAAATATATGGGTAATGCTAACAGTGAGCCATACATTTGTTAGTATTTTAATTAATCTTTTTTAGTGGAAACATTAGTTAAACAAATACTACTGTTCATTGTTAGTTCATGTCAAGTCCATTAAATAATATTAACAGAAAACTTTATTTTAATAATCTATTAATAAATGTTGATATTATCAGTTAATGCCTGCTTTAGAAGTATTTTTCATTGTTAGTTAAATGACAAGTTAAATGACAAATAGAACCTTATTGTGTTAACTATGTATGAAATTGATATTTATTTAAATGTTTGTTTTATTTACTTTTAAGTCATCTCGAGGCTTCCTTTTTAAGAGCCACTGCACAAACTGAATTCTCGATGGTGTCAAATCTTGAATTCTTCTCCAGGCCAAAAGACATCAGACAAGAGAGAGAGTCCTAAATCCAAGCCAGAGCCCAAGCCAAAACCCAAACCTAAACCCAAGTCCGCAGAACCGGTTGCTTTCAACCGCATCATGGAGGGAGTCGTCTTTGTCCTGAGTGGCTTCCAGAACCCCTTCCGCGGAGAGCTGCGGGACAAAGCCCTGGCCATGGGAGGCCGATACAAACCCGACTGGACTCCAGACTCCACACACCTCATGTAAGGAGCACATCCATTAGTGTCATGAAGCGTTCAGAGCCTCGTGATATGCGTCAGCGTTCAGAGACGCCTCTTGCTTGTTGTTCAGAGCTTTTTGTCTCTCTCCTGCAGCTGTGCCTTTGCAAACACGCCCAAGTACAGTCAGGTGAAAGCAGCCGGAGGCATTATCATCAGGAAAGAGTGGGTGATGGACTGTCACAAAACAAAGCAGAAGATTTCCTGCAAACGGTGAGATGTTTTTTTTGTGACATTTTATTAGTAGCAGTCAACAGATGTGAGGGCAGATCATGGAACATTTGCTATAGCGAATATTAATTTGTCTAATTTTGCACTGCATGTTTAAAGGTGTAGTCTGTAAGAATGACAAGTGGTCGAAATAGATACTGCAGTCCAATTCAAAATATCAGAGATCGTTGTTTCTCCCGGCTGCTCCTCAGACTGGACGGCGCTCGCACAGGTCGCCAGTTTGAGTACACACAACAGGAACGAGCGCAATGAACAATGAAAATTGGCAACGTGCAGTATCACAGACCAAAAGACAAACATTCCAGCCTGGAAACGCACATTTCAAAGTAAAAAAACTGTCTGTAGAAGTGTTTTTCAGAGAAACATGTATGTGAACTTCAATATATGCAAATATATTATGGTATTTTTATGCTTTTGTAGAGTGAAAAAGTTACATACAGCACCTTTAAATAGCTCGTTATTGCTTGTAATGACATCATTCGGACCAGTGTAGTAAAATTAAGTTTTTTTGTTTATTTGAAATAAAATTAACTATTTTATTATACTATTTTATTAGCTTTGCTAACAATGGGAATTTGTATCCAGAGTTTACACCTTTTTGGGAGCAGAATGCCATTTGCCTGGAGGACCCACCCCTCCTCTGTGCAAGTTATCTCTAAACTCTTAATAAAATGTTTACCTTTTGGTTTACTTCTTTGGGAATGAGACATTTGTACCAGTCGCACTGAGACATTTCAACTTATACCAAACATATATAATACTGTATAATAATAATTCTTCACACTAAACCATATAGATTTTTGGGTGAATGTCTGGTGATCTCAGCATGAGAGAGAGGGACCATATATAATACTGTATAATAATAATTATTCACACTAAACCATATAGATTTTTGGGTGAATGTCTGGTGATCTCAGCATGAGAGAGAGGGACAACATGGGGAGGTGATTCTCTTGAGAAACTAGCATCCCCGAGTCAGAGGCAAATGTTAATTTCCAGGAAGGTCCTTTGACATTTCTCAATTCTTACACGCATACAAGTAGCAAAATGACTAAAACTTTAAGTAAAAAAAAAAGCTAATTCAAAAGTAAAGCATTAAAAAAGTTAGATGATTCATTATTAATAAATAATAGTATATAAATAAATAAATATAAAAATAACACAGATTCAGACATGAATGAGGTGGACTGGATCTTCATTGTTAGACCAGTTCTTCTGACAGCGAGTGTAGAAAACTAAATTATGACTATTGTGCAAGAACCTCCTAAATTACACATAGGGAACTAGACTATAGTATTACACCGATCGATCTGGCCCTATTATCGGATTTATATTGAGTTTGTGTGATTTGCTAGTCGAGTCACCCAGATACTGACTCAAGCGAGATGCACAAGCTCTGATGATGTGCTGCTCATTACTTGACAGACGGTGATGGTCTCTCTTTAATGACCCTTCTGATTGTGCAGTCCGTTCAAAGCGTGCAGCGATGTGAAGCAAAAAGCGTCCTGAATAATGAATTGGACTTGGTTACTAAAGTTACATAGCAAAGGGCACACAAAAAAGTCCAATGTCTTTGAAACGCTGCTGCTGAAGATTTGATCGCTGCAGATTGGTGATTATTTGTGGATAATCATACAAATCATGTTTTTACAGATTTGACATTCCTTCTGTTGTGTGGCGTTTCTGAAGGAGGGCTTGTGTTGAAAAAGCTAAAGATGACAAACTAAACAGCCATGGCTGTGTTCAGGCAATTAAATAAATGAACCGCTGCATTTGTTGGCTAGTCTGTGCAATAGTACTGGTCCCTATTACATTTTCACAATTATTTTGAATATGAAATTATTCAACATTATCAGTATTGCAATAATTTATGTAATGCAGTTTTCATTTTTCATGATAGATGGAGATATATGCAAAATATTACTGGTATTGTTGGTAAATATTGCAGTTTATCATTTATGTATTTTTATACTGGTGCACATAAATAACAAATATTAAATAGAATTTAGTGAAAAACATGCTTTGCTTTTTGTACCAGGTTTTTATTGTATTTTATTTCTTACGTTTTAATATTTTGAATCTACTTCACTGATGCATCCTCTGATTTAGCACAAGTACTTGAAGTACTAAAATTACTAAAACTGAAATAAAATAAGTTGTAATATATGTGTGTGTGTGTATATATATATATATATATATATACACACACACACACACACACACGTAAACTATTTACTGCTGTCAAATCGATTAATTGTGATTAAGCACCTCTAACAAAAAAAAATATATATATATAATAAATATATGCATACATATACTGTGTGTGTAACTTTTATATTAGATGCGATTTAAGCGATTTGACAGCCCTACATATATTTGACACGTGTGTGTGTATAAGATTGTCAAACGGCTGTTATATATTGATGTTTTTTTTTAGCCATGTTGTATATTGCCCAGTTCTAGTGATTATCATAAATGCTGCTTGATAAAAGGCTAGTGTTAAGTCCAGCGCAGAGTGTGCTTTGTGTGTTTATTCGTTTAGCAGTCGTCTCGTCTGTTATCGTCGATTGGTTTAGCGGGAGGCAGCTGTGTTCTTCTGTGCATGGCTCTCCATTGTGTCAGCTTTGAGTGCCCACCTCAGATTATGTATTCTGTATTTAAAAGCTGCATCTGCCATGGGTAATTAAAGCAGCCACTTCCTTTGAAGATGAGGAGGGTGTATCTGTCCATGCACATCTCTCACACTATCAAACACAGATCAGCTCGGTCGTGTGTCCTTGCACAAACCTTTTTTTTTCCAGCAGTGATACAGGTGGAATGGGAAGTGCAGGAAGAAGCGTGTTTCTATCCTGCTCACAGAAGCTTATTCCGAAAACTGAGATTAAAAATACATCCACTTGAGTGTAGACGATAATGGTTTGTTCTTCATGTACAGTTTAAAGGAATATTTCACCTAAAACTTAAACTTTGGTTGAATTTTTTTTGACAATTGATCAAATTATTGAATCGGTTTCCATGAACCAAAATGAGATGTCGGGCAGAATCCCCAAGCTGCTCTTATCAACAATGAAAGTGGATGGTAATTTTCTGATTTATACTGCAATGGACTGTATAATAAATGATGTAACAATAGTCCATATGACTCATATAATGTTATGATGCTTTTTTCCATTTTGATTGGATAAGAGCGCTCTGGACAATCTGTTAAACATCTCCTTTTGTGTTTCACAATAGAAAGAATGTGAAGAAGAAAAAATTGACATTTATTTTTTGGATGGATTATTCCTTTAATGGAGCAAATGTGCAAAATGCAGAAGTACAGAATGAATTAATAAAATAAATACCTGGTATGATTTGCTTGTGTATCTCTTGGTAGTGATGTGATTAAGGATTTTTTTTTTACAATCACAGTCCTGTTTACTTTCCCTAGTAAAGTATTCAAACTTATTTCAGCTTCCCATCCAGTTCCAGTAATACTCAGTCTGCTGTTTCTCATTGTGTTTTCCAGGTATCTCATGGATGGAGCCGAGTCCAGTTCAGAGAGTGAAGCAGAACAGGATGAGAGTGAGGAGGAAACGCAGAAAACTGTAATTGGTTTTATGTTTTATGAATCATGTCTTAAGAAACATGAAAACCCGTCTTAATGCAGTCCTCTCATTATGGTCTTTATGTGTGAATAAAAAGAGCAACATAACCTTGGTGCGGCGTGCTGTTGCCATAGAGACGTCCTCCTCAGATTTGTTGACTTCGCGACATGCATCATTGACTAGAAAGCAGGAAACACATCAGTGACATTAATCCGAAACCAATTGCATAAGCATCGTTTTTCTCATGCCTCCCTAGAAAACACCAGAAAAGAGACATGTGACCCCAAAAAAGCAGCCTATTAAGGAAGAAGATGAGTATGGTGGCTCAACGGATGCAGAAGGCCCAGGTAAAGAGTAAAGACACAATAAAATAGAGATAAAATTGAGTACAATAGAAAGTCAACATGAAATCAAAAATGACAAATGCAGGGTCTTTTTTTTTTTTTTTTTTTTTACATTGGAAACAAAAGTCCACTGCATTCTAGTCTGATGCAAGGGGAGGGGCATTCTTATTATAGAGAGCTTTTGATTGGACAAAAATATAGTCACAACACATTGAATACCCTGTTACACTTGGAAATGCTGAAAGGTTAAATGGGTTGTGAATGGTATATCTTGTTGACTTTAATGTATTATGGGTTTTGGAATTGGTTTTTGCAACTGGTTTTACAGGATCGGTTAGATTAGATGTGCAGTAGTGTGTGTGTCTGCTTTAATGGATGTCCATGTCTGTCTTGCAGCTCGAGAGATTTCATCCAAATCTGTAGAACTCCTCTAAATGGGTAGTTGAAGGGTGACTGGTTTGTGTATTGGATAGTCAAAGAATAATGTTAAATATATTTTTCTCATTTTAATTCAATGCACATTTATTTGTATATTGTTTTTCACAATACACATCATTTCGAAGCAGCTTTATAGAAAATGCATGTCTACCTTACAATTTAGAGTGATGTAGACATGACTGTCCAAGTTGATGAACAGATTGAATTTGGGATTTTATTCACATATTAACGTTTATCAGCAAGCATAAAAAGAAGCTCAACCGTACTTGCTTAATGCGTGAGAACAAACCTCATTGGCTCTTGCAGAAGCTCAAAAGTGCTGCGTAACACGAGAATGAACCTCATTGGTTCTTTGTCTAAAAGCCTGAATTCAATCTTTTCATATAAAGCAATCGATTCTCTTTAAAAAAAATGTGGGCTAAATCGATCAATTCATATGGGTTAGTTTTACGATCTCTTCATTAACTTTTTGAAGTGTAGTTGCGTAGCTGTCAATTAAGGGGCATTAAAATCTGATTTCATTAAAATTCCTTAATTTGTGTTCTGAAGATGAATGAAAGTTGGAACGACAGTAATTTTCGGATGAACTAACCGTTTAACAACAACAGCACTGGTTTACACACAAGTCGGCACTGTAGCAAAGCTGTTCTCCACTTTTGACATTAAAACCTAAAAAGATGTGCAAAATGCATTGAAAAACAGACATGACGTCAAATAAAGTCATTTACATACAAGTCAGGGTAATGGGTGATAATGTAGTTGCTTCGATTTCCCTTTGCTTAAACCGCTAATGACCTTTCACCCTAATAAACAAGGGGCATTTGAACGCCTACATGAACTTACACGTTCTCGCCTTTTTAAGCAGAATCAGTGTAAGATGCTGCAGGAAAACCGAGACCGTCATGTGCCAGAGAAGGCGTTTGATTGTTCGTTCACAGCAATGATGCGTCACCGTGCTCCTCCATCAAAATCAATGATGTTAATTTTAAACGTTTAAATGTTTCAAGTTTAATGATGCTGGCGTCTACGTCATTTTCAGAATCTCAGCTGCCTGAACATGGCAGAACAGGCGTCAACTACATGCATGCCTGAGGCTCGTGCCCTGATCGGAAATCATTAATATGTCAACCTGTTTGCCATGGGGCCCGTCACTCCAGGAGGGGGAGAGGCCGGGTTAATGAAGTGCGTGTAAAGCAGCACTCCAATCAATCAGGAAAAATAAAAAAATGGAGGGCCAGAAGAGAGCAGTGGGATTGGAGAGGCTGGAAGTGCATTACAGACGCTTGCCCGGAGCATTCGCAGAGGGGAGACTTGGGCATGTTTCTCATTTCTATGTAAATTGAGGGTCCGCGTGAGCAAACCTCGCTCTTTCATGTTCATGCAACTTAAAACCTATGAGAGAAGAAAATGGTGAATCATTGTCCATTTTCATGAACATCATTAGGGCTGAGTGGATGTACGGCAGATGTTTCAGCAGGTAGAGATCTAGCGTTTATACCACAGCTGGATATACTAGCAGTTACAGAGCGGCACAAATAAGTCAGTGTTTGTGAGTTTGTTTTAGTCTCAAATGCTTTATAATGTGAATCTGTTTTTACACGGATATTCATTTGTTTTGGTTTGTCTATCAAGTAAAAAAAAAAAAATTAAAAAAAAAAAAATATATATATATATATATAGTAACTCTTTAAAATAAGGTCCCATTAGTTAACGTTAGTTAATGCGCTAACAATGAGTAATACATTTGTTACGGTGTAATCTCATTGTTCACTCATGTCTGCACAGGTCCATTAAATAATACCTTATTAACATATACAACTTTTGATTTTAATAATGTATTCATAAATGTTGAAATTAACTAAGATTAATAAATGCTTTTAAATAATTTTTCATTGTTAGTTCATGCTAACTATTGTAGTTAACTAATGTTTACAAATTGAACCTTATTGTAAAGTCTTAGAAAGTGATCTTTCATTTGTAAAGCATTTCATTTTCTGGACTATCCAAAATAGGCTTACTGCATGATTATTGAAAATAATATAAATTTTAGACATAACGTCTACTCCTACTGATTCATGTGTTTTGATGTTGTACGTCCCCTCACAGAGGATGACGTGTCTGGCATGGACACTGAAGATGAGCTGAATAGGTAAGATATTTATTGCGTTACAAATATTGCCCAAATGTAGTCTTAAGATCTTTTGAAAAAATTAATCTTAAACATTTTAGTTTTATTTTCGAATGGCTAAACTTGGATTTCGCATGAATATAGCCATAGATGCTGACATGGGCATGGCGTTAAAAAATAAACAAATACATTGCCATCATGTGTTAATCAAGGATCATAATTGTCTTTGGATGTTCTCATTATTCAGGCTTTTAAATAGTGTTGTCTTTAAAAAGAATTGTTTCAAAGTTTTACATACACTACATGCCAAAAGTCTGGGTCAGTAGGATTTAAATATATAATACAGCAAAAACTGTGATTTTTGTGAAATGCATTTATTAATATTAGTTTAATGATTTATTTTAATCGGAATATGTTTTGAAATATAATTTATTCCTGTGATGCAAAGCTGAATTTTCAGCATCATTACTCCAGTCTTCAGTGTCACATGATCCTTCAGAAATCATTCTGATATTCTGATTTGCTGTTCAAAAAACATTTCTTATTATTATCATCAATGTTGAAAACAGTTCTGCTGCTTCATATTTGAATGGAAACAGTGATGCATTAAATTGATCAAAAGTGACAGAAAACACATTTATTGTATCATTGCAAAAAAGTAGTTCTTTCAAAAAAAAAAGAAAGTCATACAGACAATGCTAAAAATGACCTAAAATATTTAATAAACACAAATGCATGGGCCAGCCCTGTGCATGCTTATTTATTAAATATTTTGGCTAATTTGATGATGCATTATAATTGACAGCAGAATCTCCACTGGTTAAAACATTTCTACCATTGTGCCGTATCATAGTTGCCACCTATCAGACAAAAGACTCTCACATTTATGTTGGACAACCTATGACTGTCAAAACGTTAATCCTCATCAGATGTATGATGCTCCTGTGTTCGGCTGTTTTAGGGTTGAGATGGAGAGCAGGAAGAAAAAAGCAGCAAAGGAGAGCCCAGGAAAGGTGAAAGATGAAGATCCGTACGGCGGCTCTACAGACGAGAACACGGATGTGGAGGAAGAGGAGGATAAACCCATCCCTGAACTGCCAGGTCTGACGCCTCCCGGTTCACCTTGACGTAGAAGTCTTGAGTGTCAACACCAGCATCTCTTTATTGAATCATCTTTATTTTTGCTCCTTCAGACTTCCTAAAAGGGAAGCGCTTCTATCTCTACGGCAAGTTCCCTGACAACCAGAAAAGGCAACTTCAGCGCTACATCATCGCCTTTAACGGGTATGAGACAGACGTGTACTTCACGAGCGTAAAGCGTCTGTAATCTATTTAAAGTGGTTTTGAGCTTCTGAGAGGCTGTAGGTGGAGCGTGACCGATGAAATGATCTGATCTGTCTGATTCCTCAGAGCTGTTGAAGACTATATGAGCGAGAAGGTCCAGTTTGTCATCACCAGCGAGGGATGGGACGAGTCTTTTGAGGATGTGAGTCTTCCTCATTTCTTTTTGAGGCAGAACAAGTCACCTGGTAGTGTCAAGTCACCTTTGTTTCTATAGTGCTTTATACAATTACAGATTGTTTCAAAGCAGCTTCACGTTAATAAACAGGACAATAACAGAATCAATGATGCAAACTTCATCAAATATGAGACGAATTCAACTTCTACTGTAAAGCAGCTTTAAAAAGACAGTAGTGTCATTTTTCAGTTCAATGATTCAGTTCAATAACTGTAAAGTTGATCAATTGTGGAAAAAAAGTTTAGCTCTGCTGTAAAGCAGAAGGCAATAGTGTCGTTATTCAGTTTGAGTCAGTTCAGTGTTGATTCAGTTCAGTTCAATAGGATAATGGTGTCTTTGGTAGATATTTGAAAGTATTACATATGTTATCATATATAAGTTGTCAAGAAAGTGGTCATTTTCTATGCTGTATGTAAATTTTTCTACTACAAATTGCCCTTTGTGACTGTAAAATTATATTTATTTTAAAAAAAACAGTATTTATAAATGATTGGAAACGTCCATTGATTTTGTATTTAATTCATTGATCTCTCTGGCTTGACTTGGCAAACACCAGTAACCAGTGGCTTCATAGGCTAGTCAGGCTTTGCAAGAGATTTTCTCTCCACCCAGGCTTTTTCATATTTCCATGCTTTAATAGACTACATTTGAAAAGGCTTTGAGAAAGTCTTGACCCACAGCACATGCAGATCTTTTTCTGTTCAACCCGAGTCATTCATGTGATGTTCTCATAGTAATGAAAACCCTCTGCTCTCGCAACTCTTTAAATGTCTCGAGTCAAGGTCCTTTCTTCCTTTTCATCCTCTTTTACTCTCTGTTCTGTCGTTTTATAGGCCTTGATGGAAAATGGAAGTCTGAGCTTTGTGAAGCCTTCCTGGATTTTCGCCATCAATGACAGGCAGAAGATGTTACCTTACCAGCCCTACACTGTAGTCCCTTAACAGGTTTTTAATGGGCGTCCTGCTCTTTGAGAGCATGTCCATCAATCCCAGGCTTGACCTGAGTAGACCTTGGTTGTCTTGGGGAAATAGTTCAACTCCTAAATTAAAAGTTTGTCATCGTTTACTCACCCTCATGTAGTTCCAAACCTATATGACTGTCTCTCGATCACTGTTCATCTTTTTTGTTTCGCAAAGAGACATTGTTAAACATCTTTTCTGTTCCATGCAAGAAAGTCATACAGGTTTGGAAGGACCTATGAATTAGTAAATTATGTATTATTTGAGGGGATGAACTTTAATGGGCTCTATCTGTCACAGGTCTTTGTTCTGATGTTGAAAAACTAATGGCAGACTAACGGACTAATGGCAGATACCAACCCGCCAACCCAGAGATGAAAGACTCTGATCCATATTCATGATCCGTTTTACCAGCCATCCAAAAGCTGTTTATTAGGTGTTAAATTTTAATTACTAAAGACTGAATCTGAAGTCCCTTTTGAATCTGACTTATGCAGATTTATACTCATTTAATATGAACGTTCACATTTGTGGTCAATTATTGATTAGCTGATCCATATTCATATTCTTTGCCTTCATTGCTTTGCTTAAAATTGGAACTTTTTAACATCTGTAGGTGTGGTCTTCAGAATTAATATTATAATAATATTGCTCATGTTTAGAGCCCTTTGATGAATATTCAAACAACCATATTTAAGAAAAAAAGCACATGAAATAAATATTGCTGTAAAAACTGTTTTGTTTCATTTATTGGAAAACACTTTATGATGTGAACTCTCATAGTTTTAATGTTTTTGTTTTTTAAATGCATTTTTATTTTCCCTTCCCTTTAATGTGTGTCTCAATTTGTATCCATTTTGTTTTTGTTTATTAATGTAATGAATATTTTGAAGTTTGAAGCAGTTGCAGAATAAATATAGAAAATAGTTGTTTATCTTGCGGGACACCGCTGCCTTCTGTCTGTTTTGCTGTTTGGAAGATTTTTATATTGAGTGATTTCATGCTTTTCTAGGTTGGCTCTGCTCTAAATTATTTTACTAGCTGGATATTTTTCTTTGTAAAGTACAATATTCACATAAGCCACTGTACAAATCAGTTGAGGGTCTTATTAGAAACATTTGTGCACTAATGACTCTATTTATTTATGTCTAATAATTTAGATATAAATAATATGCTTGGTACATACTTATAATAAACTCTATTAGTTTATTATCCTAACCCTAATAATAAAGGTTCTTTATTGCCATTGATCGTTCCATGAAGATCCTTAAACATTCACAGAACCTTTCCATTCTACAAAAGTTTCTTTAGTGGAAAAGTGTTCTTTAGATTTTTCAACGTTCTTCACACTAAGAACTTTTTTTTTTTTCATTAAGTGCAAATGGTATTTGTTTGCTGCTGATCTTAGCTGGTTTAAAGCCATTTTAAAACTAAACCCATTCATCCTAATTTGGTGTCTGTCCCAGAAAACCTCCTATTAGGCTGTTTTGTGTCAGCTGGGATTCATCAAACAGAATTTTGAATTCGTACAGACTGTTTTGTTGTTACTGTCCTTGAGTCTTCTCTTCTTTTAACTGGATGCGTCTCATTTCTGTCCCTCACTAAAGAAAGCCGCCTGTCTTCATCTTTCATTTGTCTTGACTAAATGGCAGAATTGCACTCAGCAGGAAAACCGTGGATTGATTATCTTTTTGCCCTCTTAGTGTTTTTTGTTGAATTTTTATTTTCCTTCACTCAAGTCTACGTCTTTCGAGCGTAATATCTGTTTTGTCCTCATCCACTTCCACACACACACACACACTGAAAAAAATTTGGAGTAGGATTTACTTGAAAAAAGCTAGCTAACTTTTTTCACTCAGAAAATGCTAGTAAATTTACAACGATTTGCCAAGTAAAAACCTAAACATATTTATCAGTAGCTTTAATTAGAAATATTTAAGTAAAATTTGCTTGGAATTTGGAATTAAGTAAACCTTACTTAACCTAGTGTGGTGAGACCTGGTATTACCTCAATTCCTGAAAACCCCTAGTATCGAAGTAGCTAGGAAGCCTTTTGCTGTCAGGTCAGAATAGGTTTACCTCCTCACTAGCTTGTTTTAGTTCATACCAGTAATCTAGGTGTATGTCCTAAACTCTCATGGAACAATAACACTTATTGACAACCACAAATCAAATTCATGCTTACCCTCCAGCTGAATCTGGTCCTGGACTTTGTTGTTGTCCTTGGTTTGTCAATATTTACTAATGCTCTGTATATTGCTTATAGAACTGTTTTAATTTAACTGAAGTAACACTGAACACTGATTGTCTTTTCAATAAAAATAAAAATTTATTTAAACAAAAGATAAAAATACTGGTTATACAATGATTAATATTTGTAGCAAAATAATCAAAAGGTTACAGATTATGATACTTCAGTTCATACAATCTCAACAGGGCAGTCCTGTATGAGTGGAGGTTTACATAGATTATTTACCTCATAAATCGTTCAAGCAATAAAGGTAGATAACTTGTTTCTCATTTAAGATTCTCAAGTTATATTAATACAGCAGAGCAAGTAAAAATATTTCAGTTAGTAAACTGAACTGGTAGAAAGATTGTTCTCTTACCAGGGATGCACACAAGCCATCAAAATCAGGAATGCAACCACGATTAGTCAAAAAGCAGTCATATATATATGGAATACGAGGCACATTGTTCCTATACATTTTCATTGGGTTTTTTCCAGAGGAACATATAACTTGTGACATAATAGGTTTTTTCCAGAGGAACAGAAAACAAGTGACATTTAGCCATTGATCACCTCATCTCCTGAGGCTTCCGGTTCCAGTTGATTTGCCCAAATTAGTCTATTTTTTCTGCCCTTCCGTCCTCTTTGTTTAACCTGCTTTGGTATGTGGGTGCGTGAATAGGTATTTTTAAGGGTTTTGGTTGGTTCAATATAATCTGAGATCGACACTACACTAGTCAAGTGAAAATAACAAAGAAAATAAGAAATTTTAACTTGGCTAGTAAAAGGTTGAGTAATATCAATTTAGTTGAAATTTCCTTTGCATTACATTTCACTCAAACAATAATATTATATTATACCAGTATGTGCTTTACTTAGAACTTCTAAGTAATGTATACTACATCATGTCAGATGTTAAACATCATGTGAATGCAAAGACCTCAATACTTGGTAGAAAATACACAATGACGGTAACATTTGATGGATCGTTTTTGTGTTTGAATGTGTCCTTTTGAGCAGAAAATTGACTCAATGTCACAAAATGGCAAGTTACTATAATCCTAACAACAAAAGCAATGATAAAACAGTGTAAATACAGCTGGAAACCAGTGAAAAATCAACCTCATTAATTATTCAAGGTCCAGTGCATGATGGGAAGCCCAGTATCAGAAAACTTGAGTCATTTTTACTTAATTTTATTAAGTTGATATTTACGCTTTCATTTCTACTCGCTTGAATTAAGTATTGATATGGAATTTACTTCGTTTTTTTTATTCTTGCCTGAACTAACTTTTTCATGTAAATAACATTGTTTTTTTTCAGTAGTATTTACTTCACCACAAAATCATTTTTTACAGCACACTTACACTTCACTCGTTCTCTGATTCCTGGAAAGATGAAAACATTAACGCTTCTGTATGAATCTTTATTTCTGGCATATCTGTCCGTCAGTCTTTCATTCTCTATTATTCTCTTTTCCCGCCTTAATTTAAAATGTGTGGTCCCCTGTGCGTTCTTCAACGGCTCTGACCTCGGCGATCAGCTAATCCAATCAAACATTTTAAACAAATTAAATTATCACTGTTTATTTTGATTTAAACGGACAATCGATGAAAATAAATTAAAAAAATATATATTTAATTTTTTGCCGCCACCGCTGGTCCTGTCACGAGGAGAAATAAACCACTTGAGTTATATGGCTCTGAAGCGCTTTATAGGCGTGTTAGCTTAAAATGTGCTGTAACCATCAACGGCTCATACAATCACATATTTTAAACAAACAAAGTTTAAACAGTTATTTCGATTTGAACTGACTATCAATGCAAATAAATAAACGTTATTAGTTTATCGCCGCTTCTGTTTCCGTCATGAGGAGAAAAGCTGCTTGAGTTATTATGGATCTTTATTTAGATAAGTTACGTCTTTTCACTATTTATTTTATCACTGTTAATGTTAATGGATATAAATCGGATGAATAACCAGCAGGAGCGGTTGGCTGGGCGGGAGGAGGCGCGCGCCTGAGGAACAGAAGATCAGGTGCATCTGCTGCAATGTGCAGGATTACTTCATCTGCAGCTTCTCAATCATATCTTTATTCTGATTCTCCATTTATATGAAAGCAATATCTCTTGTTTCATTGTAGGACTGTTGAGATGCGTGTGAAGCTCCTGCTAAATGACAGTAAGTCACTTTACCTTATTATTATTCTTTTTTTTCCCCCTCGTTCTGCGCGTTTTGAGTACGGGGCAAGTTGTCACAATGTGTGTAACTCAACTTCGGATTTTGTATGTTGAATTTAAACTCTTAAAATAGAGTGATTTCTGTCCTAAAACATGTCATATTTTTGTAATAGTATCAGTTGAGTATCAAGTGAGCATTAAATACAAGACAAAAAGTCAGGACAGCTTTTTTTATGTTTAAAAGATCGGGGCGAGTTGTCACATGTCATATGTTAGGCTAATTTCAGTCAATAGATTTTTAGACCATTTAGCGAAAACAATAGTTTGATACGTGTTAGCTACTACATCATGATGTTTCATGAATTTTGTCTTTAATAGTCGCTTTACTCGTTACATTTAGCTGAAAAGTCTATAATAAGCAGGTTCATTGTGACAACATGCCCCACTATTGGGGGCAGTGTACAGCAAACTGTATTTAAGAATGAACACCCTAATAAATATTCACAGGAGTAAAATAAAAAGTGACACTTTGCCCTGCTCTATATCTCCAGTTATTGGCACAATTTTTTTTGTATGTTTCACTGATAAAAATCAAATGAAATTAATTATTTCTATAACGTTATACTTTCTTTGTGTCTGTGATTCAAAATGTTATGTTTTTTTTATTCCTTGTTCATAAATTAAAAAAAAGATGTTCTACAGAAAAGTAGCCTAATAGGGTTGGGTCTGAGATCCTGCTTTAAATGTTTTTAATTTAATCCAATGGTTTTCATAATTGACATATTGAGTAGAAAGTTTAAATGAAAACCGAGATGAATGCGAGAATCTCTCCAAAGGGGATCTTAAGGATCCCTCAATGGAGAAAGAAAATCTGTGCGAAGAGCCATCTGATCATGAGACTCAATTTTACATTTGATTAGTCACATTAAAAAATACTGCAAAATCCAAAATATTGTGAGCTGTGACCACCCATTCAGTTTTAAATATTTTATTATTTGACCCCACTTTACTGTATGTCTACATTTTGTTTCCTTTTTCTCCAATTATTTGTTTAATTTTGTCTCCTTTTGCAGTTTGTCTTGCATTAATACACATGATGCAAATTTAATAGCTTTCCTAAGCAAAAATAAAACCCTTCCCTCATTTGGCTCTTGTCATGATCACTTGTCTGGTGCTCTAATAAGAAAATAACATTTGTAGAGGTGTTAGTTGTATGGTTTGTGCGCATCCCTGATTCCTGATCAGAGGCGTTGTCACATAACAGCAAAACAAAAACCTGGTGCATTGAATGAAAACAGAGCTTAAAAAGCAGCTCATTTTTGATGCAACAATGGCGCATCTGTGGACAATCACTGACTCTCTAATGCTGCCAGGATTTCACTTCTGTAGTTCATGCATTATCTGCTACTTGCATATACGTATATGTACAGATGCAATAATCAGTTGTATATTTTTGTTTGAGGTTCTATAGGAACTATTTCATGCACATTATGTGTCAAAGGTTATCACACCATTTATATTTTCATTCATCTATTAAACTTTATAAAAGATCTTTGTTCAGTAACTGGTAGAAGTGCTAAAATATGGATCTGAAGTTGAGCTCTGCGGTGGTTAATGAAGCCTTCGAGGCATTGTAAATGAGTGACACATTCCCCGGCAGGAGATGAGAAACCTTATAACTGGCTATCTCTGACCCGTTAAAGATTCATCTGAGCTCAACATGGGCCTTGAGCTATGGCACGCTCAAACACTCTTGCATCATGAAACCTGTCAAGATCATCTTCACATTGCAGCCTGTTTTTAGGATCATTAGCCTACATTAAACATGAAATCACTGTTTGAGTTCTGCACATTCCTGGTCTTAAAGGGTTATTTCACCCAAAAATGTAAATTCTGTCATCAATTACTCACCCTCACGTCGTTCCAAACCCGTAAGACTTTCTTTCTTCTTCAGAACACAAATTAAGATCTTTTTGATGAAATTGAGAGCTTTCTGTCCCTCCATTGACAGCTACGCAACTACCACTTTGATGCTTTAAAAAGTTAGTAAAACTAATCCATATGAATTGAGTGGTTTAGTCCAAATTTTCTGAAGAGACTTCAACCGTGTATGAAGAACAGATTGAATTTAGGCTTTTATATTCACATAATGTAAACATTCATCAACTCACACATCAGTTGTGAAGCTCAAGCGTGTTCGCTTGGCATGCGAGAACCAGTGAGGTTCATTCTCGTGTTACACAGTATGGTTGAGCTCCAGCAAGAACCAATGAGGTTCATTCTCAGTAGGCTTGCTATACGATAGTCGGTACTACCGGTGTTCAGAAGCAACAACGGTTACATCACTTTCCATGATTTTAATAAAATCAATTAGTTCGGTTAGAGAACAGATATTAAACTGAACTTGTCTGCTTAATAAATCGTGAGCCGAGAGCATAGACTGTAAAAAATATGGACAAAGCGTCTGTGACGTCACCCATAGACTTTCTGAAGAACGGTTTTGAGGCCGTTTATGGGGGGTATGGGCGGCGCCATCTTGGAAAATCTTATGATATTTCTATACAAATGTTCAGAAAGGATACAGAGGTGGTATGATGTGTTGTGTCAGATCATGGCCGAGACGTCAAATTTCAGGAATTCCACTCGGCGCAGCCCGTTATCAGCTGTCAATCAAGCTGTCAATCAAAGTTAACCACGCCCTTATTTGTCATACATTTTATATCTAAATACGATCTAAACTAACGAGTTAGAAAAAATTCACCCCCCTCACAGTTGTCAGGCACTCGGAACCTATCGAAAAATACAATAAAAGTCCATGGGACCAACCTGTAAAAACATGAATTTATGCTGTGAAAACTGACATTTCTCAGCAACAAAACAGTGCTGCTCTTCCCCATTATGAATACTAATGCAAAAGCGCAAATTTTACGTCTGCTGTAGGATTGAAAATAATCCAAGATATTTGAAATGAACAAAGACATATGCTTTACTGTGTTCCACGCCTTGTTTCAACCACAAGGACCATGTGGAGTTCCCAAAGACACAGAGGGGCTGATAGTGATCAAGGCCTGTAGGTCAAGATGTTTGTACTTTGGGGGTCAATGAATTGTCACACCTTTAGAACAATGGGGGAAGTTGTAATTATCTGATTGGTCAGTTTGAATGTCTCACATTTGGGTTTTAGTCACATGGTCAGGGAAAGGATAAAACAAGATTGAAACTGTTGCTCTGTATCTTTTATGCTCTGGCGCTCGGATTCTCTGGGTCCCTCTTGGGACTCACTCTCTCTCTTTATCTCCTCTGCTATCTCTCTCTCTCTCTCTCTCTCTCTCTCTCTCTCTCTCTCTCTCTCTCTCTCTCTTCCCTCTCTCTCTCCCTCTCTCTCCTCTCTCTCTCTCTCTCTCTCTCTCTCTCTCTCTCTCTCTCTCTCTCTCTCTCTCTCTCTCTCTCTCTCTCTCTCTCTCTCTCTCTCTCTCTCTTTCTATCTATCTCTCAGGTAACATTTTACATACATGCTAGGTACAATTAATTATATAAGTTAACATCATCTCATACATCTATTTTGTAATTATTTTAAGTGTAACCATAACCATATTTTGTCATTAAACCTTTTCAATTACAAATAATGTGCTAACTACTTTTGATTTGCTATTGACTTTGAAGTGCTACCTATTGCAATACAATATTGTCACTCTCTATAGCAACGCTCTCCCACATATTAAGCTATTGTAACTGCGCTTATTTCCGTCGTTGGTATAAGTGGCAGTGGGTGGAATAGACAAGAAATGTACAGTTTTCTACCATCTTGCTGATAACGTTTCTTAGTCATTCGGCAGTCTTGCAGCTTGAACCCCTGCAGGAAATCCACCCTTACACTGCCGATGTAAAAGCCCCCACCGGTGTTGTCACACGTTGATTAACCAGTGGGAAAATATCCTCAACGTCACATCCCTATAATTCGAATGTTTCCCAGCACTTTTGAACTTCGCAAGGACCAATGTGGTTCATTCTCAAAGTTTGAACTTTGCAAGAACCAATGACATTCATTCTCGGGTTACGCAGCACGTTTGAGCTTCTGCAAGAATCAATGAAGTCGTTCGCGCTTCAGGTTTGGTTGAGCTTCTGTTTAAGTTCACTGATCAATGTTTAAATGTGAATAAAAGCATTAATTCAATCTGTTCATCATATAAAGCTAAATTAATATGACCTCATTAATTTACAATCTCTTTATGAACTTTTGAAGCATCAAAGTGGTAGTTGCGTAGCTGTCAATGGAGGGACAGAAAGCTCTCAGATTTCATCAAAAAATATCTTCATTTGTGTTCTGAATATTAACGAAGGTCTTACGGGTTTGGAATGACATGACGGTGAGTAATTAATGACAGAATTTTCATTTTTGGGTGAACTAACCCTTTAATGTGAATGATTGTCTTCTCTATCTCTGAAACGACCTCAGCTGACGCCTGTCATACAGAGACACGTTACTGAACATCCAATCAATTAGTTCAAATCAAGTCCTGACCTACACATTTTCTTTCTCGTTGAATATATTACAATATTCACTGTAAGATGATTTTTATGACAATTATGCACATTTTCCTCCTAATTGTCATTTTCTAATTAGGCCTACCTACTCATTACCATTTTTGGTCATGTGAACTGCATCAGTTCGTTTTTCGTAATATTTCAGATGTGTGAGGGGTGTTTTTTTCTTTTTCTCAGTATCAGTAATGTATTGCAAAAGCTCTTCTCATTACTGTTCTATTGGAAAAATTATATCATTAATAATTTTTTGCACTGTGCTTAATTGTCATTAAAATAATGTCACAATGCAAAAAATATATATAAATGGTCCAGTTTAGTTTCTTTCTGGCTTGAAGTGCAACGTGGTTTGGTTTCATGAGGATTGAGACAGCGATCAAAACTGATCATCAGCTGCAGACATTTTTAGGAGATTGAGGTGATTATTAGATTAGGAAGCAATTATTCCACTGCAGAATCAAACTGCACACAGTGCTATTAATTTTTTAGTGCATACATTCATTAGCTAATACTTAATTATCACACATGCATCATTTTCTCATTAGTGATCAGTGTTTGTGTCTCTGTAATGACAGATCCGCTCAAATGAAACACAGATACGAGAGCTCTCATTAGTGTGCATTGTCCTGAGTGATTCCTGATTAACAGGCGTGAGGATGAGAACAGAAGCTAAGATAGATTCCCTTTTGCATAATGTGTCGAGTGCCGCTTTCCCTTTAATCAGGGTCGGACGGGCCGCTTCACTGCCGCGCAGCTGCAGCCTCGTTTGCATAATTCGTTTAAATAAACTGCTGCCCTAAGAAACATCTTAATGCTGGGATGATGGTCTCAGTGAACCTGAAAAGATTTGTTGTGCTATTTGAAGCTGCATTAATTGCTTTGTAAATACAGTTGTTTGCCCGTGGACTTAGTGCCGTTGTGACTGCATGTGTGCAATGCATTGATTTACACTCCTTTAAAACCGATCAGTGCAGAACGGTTGCTAATTGCTTTTCCTCTTTTTTATTGATTTTTCTTAATTGTGTTAATTTGAAGCTTAAAATTCATGGGAAAATAGCCCTTATTTTAGAGCATTGTTACTGTATGTCGTGCACTAAAGTGTTTATTATGTTACTTTGAAACTTTTTTACACTGAAGTTTTTACTCCGACATCCAACCAGATGGAACTGGATAAATATTGTGAATGTTCTGATCCAATCTGACCTCTGACCTGTTACGCTGCCTGAATCATAATCATACACTGTTCGTTCTCTGTTGGGTTTCTCACAAGGTTTTTTCCTTCGGTGTCTCCAAGTTTCGGTTCCTTGCCACTGTCGCCTTGGCTTTCGGCTTGCTTAGTTGGGGACATTTAATATTCAACAATATTATTGATCTTCCTTACTTAAGGTGGACGATGACGCAATTTTCTTCTAGAAACAAACTTTGTTGTATTATTTTCATGTTATCACCATGAAGCTGCTTTCATACAATCTGTATTGTAAAAAGCGCTATATAAATAAAGGTGACTTGACTTTGACTGTGAGCTGAACGCTGAACAGTGGATGAACAACCTTAAAATGCCTCAAATGCGATCAAGTGCTTCCAAGGCAACTGTGTTTTTCGTTCAATAGTTTCAATAGACTATTAGATTAAAATCGTGCTGTTACATGACTCATGCGTGACTGTTCTGTATGAAACTGCAGTCGTGCTGGCTTTGGAAGTGCTTTGGAAAATGGCAAGTAATGAGTTGTTGTAAGTTGCGTTGTAATGCAACACAGGCCCTATTGTGCATGCTGGGAAAAGATTTTAAAGGGTTAGTTCACACAAAAATGAAAATTCTGTCATTAATTAATCACCCCCATGTCATTCAAAACCTGTAAGACTTTTGTTCATCTTCAGAACACAAATGAAGATTTTTTTTTTTTTATGAAATCTGAGAGTCCCTCCATTGACAGCTACACAACTACCACTTTGATGCTTCAAAAAGTTTAGATCGTACAAATAATCCTTATGAATTAAGCGGTTTTGTTGTAAACATTGATAAGCGAACATAAACAGAAGCTCAACCATACTTGCTTAACGCGTGAGAACAAACTTTACTTAACGTACATTTACTTTTCATTTATTACTTAAAGCTCACTTGAAGTTCTTTGATACTACATCAAAAACTACTAGCCTAACTGATAAAGTTCATACATTATTAAAAACAAGTGAGCAGTCAGTAATAAAATAAGAACAAATACACAAATTACAAGCAGAGATGAATACTAAATAACAAAGTTATTAACAAAGTCTAACAATAGTATTCAGATACAAAAATTAATAATTAAGCCTAAATGTAAAATAACACTATTTGTTCACTGTAGAAATTAATAGTTTCATCTTTGTTAAAGCTGTATTTTGTTGTTTTATTAACATGAGACAACAGTATATTAGGTGTGCTTTAAGACTGACTGCACGGACCGAAAAAACTGACAAACAAACATCCAGTTTCTTTCTCATCTGCTGTTCACTTATGACATTACCGAGAGAATACTCACTGAGACGGGTATCTCTCACACACACACACACACACACACACACACACACACACACACACACACACACACACACACACACACACACACACACACACAGAGCTTGCGGCTGTGAGCACAGATAACGCGCGTGTGACGATTTTTTTTCTGCGTTTAAAATTGTTTGAATGTGTAAATTGGCAAGACAAAACACACAAAATTTTTAAAGTAAATGTCCATAAAAGTTTTGGCAGAACATTTTCTTTTTTTTTCTTTTTTTTCTTACAGTGTATATTGTTAATAAAGTGGATCAAATGTTTGTGTTTCTCTAACAGCTTATTGTCGAGGTGTTGATGTAACAAACCAATTACACATGTGCCCATGGGAAATATCCAGTTAAGGGCTTTGCAAAATGGTTAATGAATAAATAATGACACAATTGTAATTTTTGGCTGAACTATTCCTTGAATAGTTTTAATGTCCTTTATGTCTTCCTAGGTGCCCAGAGGAGCTGCATAATGCCTCTTCTCGACGTAACTGAAGACAACTTCTCCATCGCTTCCCCAACCCCGAATTCATCTCCAGCTCTTTCCTCCATGGCGTTTTCCTCCGCCTCTCCATCCCTGTCCTCGTTTCTCCCACATTCAAACTGCTCCGTGGCTCCATCTCCCTCCTCACCGCCGTATAACTTCTACGCTGTGTTGTTGGTGTTGCTGATTTTTTGCGTGGTGTTCGGTAACGTGCTGGTGTGTGTGGCCGTGTCCCGAGAGAAAGCGCTGCAGACCACCACCAATTACCTAATTGTGTCACTGGCCGTGTCGGACATGCTCTTGGCCACACTGGTGATGCCCTGGGGCGTCTATCTGGAGGTCAGTAGACGTACTAATTGGTCAGTTTAATTGGTAATAACATGTAGTTGCAACCCTGATAAGCACATAAGTAGTGCCTATGGGGGCATTTTTATTAAATTTTTTTTTTTCTGGATTCCATTTTAGTTATCAAAAGCATGTCTAAAATTGAATCATCTATCTTATACAATTTAACAACAATTTATTAAAAGTTTAATAAAAACTATATTTTCAGGACCCTATGAAATCAGTTCTGTGTTTTCCATTTAAAATGTTCTTGATTAATTTTTTTCATGGTTTAATTAGATTGAAATAATCAAAAAGCATGTCTAATCAACTGAATTCCTTAAACTATTAATATTTAAACTTTAGAAAAACTAAACAAATTAACATTTAATTTTTTTAAATAGAACAGTCCTATAAAAAAACTCACTTTTGATTTAATTTATTATCAAAAACGATAAAAAAAGTGCTGCACAACTGTTACTGTCAAAATTAAAACATGGAAGAAAAAATTTGATATTCCTTGAAAAAAGTTTTCATATTTTATATTCTCCTGTACAATAGTAATATATTTCTGTCACTGTGATACATTTGTATTTTCCATTTCGCTGATATCATATCTATATAAGAACAAAACCAACCGTGATTGGTCACTGTACATGTCAGTCAGACGGTCTCCAGCTTTCTAAGTGGCATAAGCTGATTTTATGCTGATATTTGAAAAAGCGCTGATGTTTGATGTCTAATGTCTAACGAGAGCATACATGTGTTTGTACAGGTTGTGGGTGAATGGAGGTTCAGTCGGATCCACTGTGACATTCTGCTCACCCTGGACGTCATGATGTGCACTGCCAGCATCCTCAACTTATGTGCCATCAGCATCGACAGGTGACTAGGGCTGTCACTTTACATTCGAAAATCGATTGCACAATCGATCGGACCGACCAACACAAGTTTCGAAACCGAAAGCGAACGCGTGTCACACAGCACCTGCAGACTCTGACAAACACACATAACAGCAAATTATTCTTCTGCATAATGTGTCTGCCGGTATTCAGACGGTCTCATGCATTCAGATACAGATTCGGGCTACAATCACACGTAGGCGAAATTTGTTTGACATTTCTAATGGTAAACACAGCCATGTTGAATCCTGCAGGAATGTGTTTCATTGATGTTATGGCAGTCCACTGTTTTTCGAGAATGTCGCACTCATGTTTGTCATTGTGCACGAAACTTCACGCCAATAAATCATCAGAAATATTGCTGACTTGTGTGCGTATCAAGCGCTCTCTTTACGTTCGTCCTAATGCCTGTTAGTTGTCCGTGGATTTGCCTATATTTGCCGTTGAAAATGGAAACGTCTTTAGACATGGAAAATCGATTTTACAATCGATTCAATGAACACTGATGTCTCAAAAATCGAACAGGATTTTTTCACAAAAGTGACAGCCCTACAGGTGAGCCATTCATTCACCGTCCCATTTACATCAGTTGACTCATTGACTAACAATCAAATCGATGCATGAATGAAATCCTGTTTTTTTGTTTGTTTGTTTTTTTATAAAAATAAGAATGATTCTGATGAACATTTAGCAATTTCCTAATCTGTTTTGCCTCAGTGTTTGTTTGGAGCTTTGCTTGACCTGAATTTATCTTTGGTTTAAACGCACTCCAGGCAATTGCATGCCAGCAAGGCAGAGGAGATTATAAATTATAAATCCTGCAGTGTGTTAGAGGCACTTTTTCCCTTGCGGAGAATTTTAGTGAAAGCTGCTCCTCATTAAACCGGCTCTGGATATGTGCTGGAAAATTGGAAGTACATTAAAGTCGATGTGCATGAATAACTTATAGGCCTATAGAAACGAGCTGCAGGTAATGTGGTTCACTTCTCAGCATTGTGGATTATGCTTGGCCGTTATATAAGCGTAAAGCATCATTACTGTACCTGAGAATGTGGTAAAAAGAAACCTGCCCCTCTTATTCAAATCCTCATTTTCAATTTCAACCAATTCATACAGTATATTCAGAGGCGGTTTAAGTTTTGACTAATCACAGTATTTCTACACGAAAAGGCGTAAGTGAGAGGACAGTGTGCTATTCTTACTCAACACTTTAAATTAGTTTCTGAAAGACTGTCTTTCATGTGATGCCCAACCTTTAGAACAGACACCTCAAACTTTTCAATTAATGAATCTGCTCGGGTTGTAGTTAAAAGACATTTCTATAAAGTGTTTGGCAGACTTTGCTCTGGTCGTTATTGTGTCTTGGGTTTTATTCTCTCAAATAACGTGACTTAAAATTAAATGCACTCCTCTGTTTGTTTCCTTCATTCTGATCGATGTTATTGATGTGTACAGAATTGACAAATGCAACAGAGGATTCATCATATTGATTGAAGCGCTGTGGCTGTATTGAGAATAACATACTGCCTTACTACTCTTACTCCTCCTTCAATATATAGCATGTGTATCATGCATAGACATTTTCATTATACTGTACTTTGCAAACCTGAGTGACCTGCTACATTGAAATGTGCAGCAGACAACAGCATGCAGAAAACTGTATCCCATAATGCAATGCATTTGACCTGACCATACATTTTCTGGGTAATGAACCAGAAGTAACGTCAACCGGTATCTGGTATTGCGTTAAATAGAAAAAAATTAATTGACAGCCATCATGTATATATATTAGGGCTGTCAAATGATTAATCACGATTAATCGCATCCAAAATAAAAGTTTGTGTTTACATAATAAATGTGTGTGTACTGTGTATAATTATTTTATATATATAAATACATACACATGCTTGTACATATTTAAGAAATATTTACATGTATATACTATATATAGATTTATATATAATTTATATATATAAACACATTTTTCTTAAATATATAAATGCACGTGTGTGTACTTATGTATACAAAATAATTTTATTTACAGCCCTAATATATATAATATTAAAATGTTAAATAACTGTCTTTGTTGATAATTGGACGACACTCAATGTAGAATGCAACTGCTTGCAATGTTGCATAATAGAAACCGTTTTCACTATTTTTTTTTAAAATAGTATGTACTTCGCAGTATTCAGTGAGTAAACTAGTATTCCCTTCTGAACATAGCCTGACTGTCTGTCTTGTATGTCATCAATGTGACATATTTTATTTGGTACACCTGTAATTTGAAAACACGTCTGCATTTCACTTCAGCAGCAGCATGTTGCACATTCATCTAAATGTGTCGTGTGTCGATGTGCAGGTACACGGCCGTGGCCATGCCGTTACTCTACAACACGCGCTACAGCTCCAGAAGACGGGTCGCTCTGATGATCGCGATCGTCTGGTTCCTGTCATTTGCCATTTCCTGCCCGCTGCTGTTTGGTCTCAATAACACAGGTACAAAACACTTACCTGGACATTGTAACTAGTTTATAAGGAAACTGTATGAATCGTAGTGCCTTGTTTTCTCTTATATGTACACTCAACATCAAAAGAATGTCCTTAAAATCACTCAAAACTCATATGATCTTCTGTGAAACTCAAAAGGAGGCAATTCTTTGACATATAGCAACAGTTCACTGTAAAAAACAACCCATTTTTTTCTGTTTTGTCATTTTAGCGGTTTAAAATGCTCAACTATTGTTATTATATAGTTATTACTATAGTTATTACTATATTGCAGGGTTAAAATTTAAAATCATTTGCAGAATGACTACTGTAACAACACTGTATTAAAAATGTATTAAAGGATTAGTTCACTTTTTAAAAAACTTTTGCTGATAATTTACTCACCCCCATGTCATCCAAGATGTCCATGTCTTTCTTTCTTCAGTCGAAAAGAAATTAAGGTTTTTGATGAAAACATTCTAGGATTTTTCTCCATATAATGGACTTTACTGGTAGCCAAACCGTCCAAGGTCCAAATGACAGTTTCAGTGCAGCTTCAAATGGCTTTAAACGACAACAGACGATGCATAAGGGTCTTATCTAGCAAAACGATCGGTTATTTCTAAAATAAATAAATAAAAAACGAAGTTATATGCCTTGCTCTGTTCTGTGATCCGCGGTCGTGACTCTCCTGTTCGAACTCGTTCATCAAAATGAACAAATCTTTTTTTCGAGTCATTTCGTTCATTATGTTCGTTGAATGAATGAAATGACTCAAAAAAAGATTTGTTCATTTTGATGAACGAGTTCGAACAGGAGAACAGAGCAAGCCGAGCATTTGTGCTAATAAAACTTAAACTTTTTTATTTCTTTTAGAAATAACCGATCGTTTCGCTAGATAAGACCCTTATGCATCGTCTGTTGTCGTTTAAAGCCATTTGAAGCTGCACTGAAACTGTCATTTGGACCTTGGACGGTTTGGCTACCAGTAAAGTCCATTATATGGAGAAAAATCCTAGAATCTTTTCATCAAAAACCTTAATTTCTTTTCGACTGAAGAAAGAAAGGCATGGACATCTTGGATGACATGGGGGTGAGTAAATTATCAGCAAAAGTTTTTTAAAAAGTGAACTAATCCTTTAAGCTAGAAAACCCCAAAATTGACAAAAATATTGGCAAAAAATAAAATGTATGTATGAGTGAGGAAAAAGTGCAGAAAATATAGTTCAATGCAGCTTATTCAGTTAAAGGAGAACTCCGGTCAATTTTAACATTGAGCTAATTTTTTTGTAAATTTGGAGTGCTGTCAGTACCATAGACTGTAAAAATATGGACAAAGCGTATGTGACGACGTCACCCATAGACTTTCTGAAGAACGGTTTTGAAGCCGTTTATGTGGGGTATGGGTGGCGCCATCTTGGAAATATTTCAATACAAATGTTCAGAAAGGATACAGAGGTGGTATGATGTGTTGTGTCAGATCATGGCCGAGACGTCAAATTTCAGGAATTCCACTCGGAAATAGTTATATAGCCCGTTATCAGCTGTCAATCAAACTGTCAATCAAAGTTAACCACGCCCTTATTTGTCATACATTTTATATCTAAATACGATCTAAACTAACGAGTTAGAAAAAAATTCTCCCCCCTCACAGTTGTCAGGCACTCGGAACCTATCGAAAAATACAATAAAAGTGCATGGGACCAACCTGTAAAAACATGAATTTATGCTGTGAAAACAGACATTTTAACATGGGGGTCTATGGACATTTGCTCCCTTTTGGGACCGGCCCCTAGAGGAGTTTCGATGCATTGCAATTTTTCGCACTTCCAGGTTAGGCTTCATTTTTCAGATTAGAATGTTGCCGCTTGGTCAGTACAGAGAACAACGACAAAAATCGGTGTTGCCTACACCGTGTTATCCTCTTTTTAAAATTTGCACCCTGTTGACTTAAACGGGGCAAGTTTTAAACCTGCTTTTAGCCTCTTAACATCGTTGATGTGTCATTACAAGTGCACAGCCATGTGAAGGATTTTATTCAGAGTGAACACGGTGAATCTGACTGCAGTAGATGTGAAAGATATGAATAAAAGTGATTCAGCCAGCTCACATACCTGTATTTACTTCCTGTTTTCGGTCGAAGTCCACAGTAGTCGATTGTCGAGTTCGCGCGTGCGATCATTGGTAACTAAGCAACAGTGGAGACTCAGACTGTCAGCTGTCAGCCGATGACGGTGCTGTGTGCTGTTCCAAAGAACGTATATTTACAAGAAGTGAAAGCCAATAGAACGTTCCATTGCAACACCAGCGCCCAGCAGCAGCGCTGTGCTTCCGCCATTTTGGGGTGAAAGCGACTCGGCAGTCATATATTATACATATATTTAGTCCAGTGCAGAGGTCATTTTTAGGTTGAAATAATTAGGTAAAAAGAAAAAGAAGTTGCTAACCAGGGGTGCGTTTCCCGAAAGCATCGTTAGCCAACTATGGTCGCAAGTTCCGTCGTTATCTGCATAGTTCAACAAGTCAGTGTTTCCTGAAACCATCGTTCCAACGAACAGTCGCAAACAGCATCGCAAAGTTGTGTGGTTTGAACGACAGCTCTCGACCTGTGGTTAGAAGCATAGTTTCTATATTGCATGACATTTGGACGTAATAAGTCCTTATCTTGAGCAAAATAAGCAAGCTGACATTCAGTACAACCTGTGCCTTTTATTTAGAATACATAGAAATGTAATTTACGTATTTTAGTTTGTCAAAAGATTTAAAGTACCGTGTTTGAAGACTGCGCATGTGCGAACATGCTCTACTATGTAAGAACGAGCCAAATATTGAGTCTGGTAATAAAGCAAAATAACTGAGAAAAATTAGAAATAGTCCTCAGATGACATGTCTGTAATTTATATTAAAAATCTAGCGTTATTTCGACCTTAAACAGTTTAATTAAAAGAAGTTATTACTCCACCACGTGCGTGCCGTTCACTTTTCATAATCAACATGGGGAAAAAACAAATATGAAACTAAATGCGCTTATTTAATGGCTACAACACGTATACAGTAGGCCTAAAGACTCTCTATTTGTACAAAATTGCTGCACATTCATTTAATTCTGAATTTTGCACGTTGAAAGGCATTTTTTGTGCACAGTAAAACATATCTGCAACATTTATAAAGTTCACGGATAATTGTGCATGCATTTATTAATCATTATGATACTAAAATCAAAATAAAGTAGGTTAAAAAAAATCAGATGAGCAGAATATAAACGCAACGTGTTTAATTAGCTTACACATTAAGCATTTTCCTCCCATAGAAAACCATTATAAGAACACTTGGCTTAATGCAGATTAGAATGTCCCAGCATATGTTGAAATAACGAGATATGTTCAAAAATAAGTTATCAATGAAATACATGAATTCAGCAAATAAATATAACTGTAGCCAAAATGTAAATGTTGGACAACAAATATATAACAGCAATAGAATAGCTTTGCAGTAAACTTCTTATATCGTATATTAATGACCGTTAAAGCAAGACTATGTAAACAAAAACACTGTACAAAAGTGGCAATTATCGGAAAACGGACACATGTAATGCATCATGTTCTATAAGATCATCGTGTTTGTAGCATGATCCAGGGGATTAAAACGTACAAAATATATTTCAGGCCTAGTGGAGTTGGTAACTAATAATAGTAGTAAATGTGTAAAGTTGCATAAAATGGAAACACTCAATAATGCAAGAAAAAACTACCTAAAAAAACTGTTATCTGTGCTGTTGTCCATTAACTTCAGTTGGAATCTTCACTCCAAAATGGCGGGCGCGCTACCGAGGCGCCACCTAGTGGCTGTTACCAAAAAAGCATCAGAGTTTCGCCTCTTGTGCTTCTATACTCTTTGGCTGTTCTGAGAATATCAGCTCAAATGGATAGTAACTCCACTGTTGCTTAGTTACCAATGATCGCGCTCGACAATCGACTACTGTGGACTTCGACCGAAAACAGGAAGTAAATACATAGTATTTAAATTATATTAAATTTAAATTAAATTATATAGTAATTTTCACAAAAGTTTCATGGCCGCCAGAATATTTTTTTGTTTGAATATCTGAATATGTGAAAAGAAAGATTAAAGGAAAAAAAGCATTTTATTCTAGCTTCATGCATTATTTTTTATCAACACTTGAATGTGGGTAAGTTTAATAAAAAAAGCAACATTTTGAGCAAAAAGCTTAGAAATTAGAAAATCGCGTTTTTGTCAAAGACTAAGTCTGGATCGGATTCAGAAGGACGATCAAAACATCAAAAGTCCATCAACATTCTCAACCAAGCATTTGTGTTGAAAAAATGTACCTGTGTGTTTTAGTGTTCAATGTCACCATGTCAGTCGTGCTGATTTGACGTAAATGTGCCCTGAACAAAGAGCTGGAATTCTTTTAAAACAGTGAAACCGTCATCACTGCTCTCAACCTGTCGAGTTTAACATAACATTTCTCTTCCTCCAGCTCTCTAGTTCCGTCCTATGAGCCTGACCTCTGTTTTCATGAACTTCATTGGTTGAAACAGCACAGTGAACTTTTGTGCTGATTTCCATCCAAAGGGACGTGGCTGGATTCATGCTCTTGTAATGAGGTTTCCCTCTGTGCATAATTATCATTTCTGCACTCCAGGCAATATGTGTGTTTCCCTTTGTGTTAAAGCTCATGTGACTGTGTTTGATATGATGTGATAAGGATCCCTCCAAAGAACACAGCCTCCGGGCAATCCCTAAAAAATGTATTTTTAGCTCAGTGGGAATCATTACGGATGGGTCAGGAGCTGTAAATTATTATGCATTTATTGTTAGTCATTTTTTCAGATTGTGTGCCCATGCAAAAGTCTCCATTTGCTCTACATTCTGTTTCATTGGTAATATACATTGCACTTCACCTCTTTTCTCACAGTGTCTGAAATGGTTTTAACAAGGATCCAGTCTCTCGAAACCCCTCCTTTCCAAGAGCCTTCTCTGCTCTGATTGGTCAGATGGCTCAGCCTGTTGTGATTGGTTAACCTTTTACCATGTATGGATTTCAGCTCCGGAGGCTTCCTCTGCATTTGACACACCGTAATACGAACGTTAACGATAGCGTCTGTTTTACTGTATCAAAGGCAAAATTTCTAATTTTTGTTTAGTTTAAGACGAAGTACAAAAAAAAAAAAACTGATAATGACAAGCACACAACAAAATTACTTAAACTAAAACGGAAAATATAAAAATAAAATGTAGTTCAAACTATTCTCAAAAACTATAATACTAAATCAGTGATATTAAAATAACAGCTGTTCAAGGAAATAAAGCAGAACTCCATTAGTTCAGCTTAGTTAAGCAGATTTTGCACATTACAAAGATGGCTGCCACCGTGGAACATCACTCGTTCGAATCTGTTTTAAGCGATTTGAACGTTTCCTTTTTGTTAAAACCCGAGCAAAGAATAACACTCAGAGATGTTTCTCCGTCGCTCTGCATACGTCCTCTCCCTCATCGCTCTGATTGTTTTTAGGTCTATCCAATTGCGCCCAGAGGAATTTGAACGACGTCCGTTGGTGAGGTTTTAACCAGACTATTTAAAGTCCCCTTTTTTGGGCTTTTAGTATGAATGTGTTAGCCTTACTGTTATTTATAAGCTCCTAATCAATGACAAAATCCTAATTGTTTAGGGTGCTCCTAATCAATGACAAAATTCGCAATTAGAAGATATGAGCCTTCAAAACTTTCAGTCTCTCACTTCTGCCAATATAGATCAATGAATTTGATGACATCACTCTGCACTTCAGCTTATCAATAGATTTTCTGTCCAATCAAATGCTTTCTAGAATCTGAAGATTTTCTACATGGTGAATGGCACACAGTGCACTATATATAGGGGATATGAACTATTCAGACAGTGTAAATATGCTTTCCATTGGGGCGAATGAAGTCTGGTTTTACGTTAGTGTCACAAATGTTATTAATAAAAATAAAATAAAAATGATTAAAATTAACGATATTCGACTTTTGCTCCTTGATTGTCGAATGCCATTTTTGGCAGAAATTATAAAATAGACCTTTGGCAGCAGCATCTACCCCCAGGTGTAGGTCTCACTGGCTCATCAAGGCCATCGAAAGTGTTATCACCGTTTAAAGCACTCATTTTGAGGAATGAATGAACATAAACACTTATTGCGGTTTGGAAAGGAACTGCATCTTGCAGTACTTTTTAAACAAGGAAATATAGCGATTTGGCATGAACGTTGGTGGAACAGTGAATAGGTTCAGTACACAGCAAACTGACATGACAAACCATTTTTCTTTTTTAAATACCGTTTATAGCATTTTGGAAAAGAGCTCTTCATATATGCTCACGTCAAACCAACCTTGACAACAACGTAGAGCAGGAGGATGATCGAAACACCTCCCTGACTGAATTTCAATAAGCGAGCTCCTCTTCAGCTCAAGTGGCATCTGCGCTTGCATACAGAGTCCTTCACAAATTGTCCCAGCACATGATGCTTAAACAATAAAAACACAGAAAAGAAAAACTGAAAAAATATGCAGCTTTCATCAAACATGACACTTACACTGTGAGCGCTGTGAAATGATGTTAGCAAGAACCATTCAGTCAAGGTCTAAAAGTTTCTTTAAAGTTTCTTTTTTTTACATTTTCAGTTTTTCTTTTAGTGTGTAAAGCTGCTGTTGAAGCATGAAAAATGTCTGCAAAGTTACTCTCTGTATCAGTGCGCACTGTTTCTGAACTCCAGGAACGAACACGTCACAATAATCCTCATTTAAATAATTCCCACACAAGGCATGTGCAGGATAAAGGGGCGGGGTCTGGTTGAGTTAGTTAGTAGTTTGTTGAAACTCGCGGTTATGGTAAGAGGCGTGACATTTCCCAAAGACACTCGAAGCGGTTGACCAATCACAACACACCATTCCAGCCAACCAATCAGAGCTTTTCTGAAGGAGGGGCTTCACAGAGACAGAAACTGAACAGAGCGATACTGACAGACTGGGAAGAGAGGTGCTGAAATAAAGTATTTGAAAAATAGGGTGGTTTTTGAACATTTAAGCATGCAACCTATTCTAGTAGAGCTCAAAGACAAAATCAAGACTTTGTAAAAGTGCATAATATGGCCTCTAACATTCCTTAAGAAATTTGATTTTGATGTAAATGCATGTTTGCATGAGATTCACTCTTGTCCTTTCTGTCTTTCATATCAGCCAGTCAAGAAGGGAGAGACTGCAGCTTTGCCGACCCTGCTTTCGTGGTCTACTCTTCTGTTGCTTCCTTTTACGTGCCCTTTATTGTGACCGTGATGGTGTATGTGCAGATCTGCGTGGTCCTGCGCAGACGGGGCAGACGCACCGCACCTTCACGCAGACACGGTCTCCATCCAGAGCCCAGAGATAGACAGAGATCTCGCAAGGTGTGCTGGGAATATCCTTTCACTAGAATTTTACTAAGCCCTAACCTTAGCAGTCCAATATTTGCTTACATCCTTTTGTCTAGAAAAAATATTTTGACTGAAATTTCAGCAATTTTTATCACATTGCACTGAGAATGCCATGTCAGTTGGTGCCATCAAAAGTTTTGAAATTGTAAATAATGGTACAGAAACAAGACTTCCTCTCAAACTAGTAGTCCACAAAACAATTCACTCATGGACACAAAATGAATACATTTATTCTGAAAGGATTGGAAGTGTTTCAGTAAATGTATTCATAATTAACCTTTATTATAATAAATATAAATAAATACAGTTTTGTTTCAACCGTGGAACTTCTCTGTGTGCGGAACGTAGTTTCAAACTCTGAGTTTCCCTCCTAGGATGAGACAATATATATCAATATACTTTAATGTTGCGAACAATAAAGAAAAGGACACAGAGTGAGCCATATGAGTGCATGGAAATAAAGCACCATATGAGTGCATGATCTTAGTGTGCTTCAAACTAAACCATAAATCTACTGTCAGATGCGCGTGTTGTTTAAAGACTTTGAGATGCTGTTTCCTCAGCGCACAACTCACTTCTTACGGTTGAATACTTTCCTGTAAATGTTACAAATTCACGCAAATATTTCCATTTCGCATAAAGGATTACCCTGACAGAACCAAGTCTACGTTTAACTTCACAGATTTCAATGAACGAGTGCTGGCATGTGCATGTGAATCAAATCGAACCTTATTCTAATATATTTAGCATCCAACAACACCTTAAACTGCAGTGTGTGTTGCTGCCAGTTGCAGCAATATTGACAGACTTTTTTATTTAAAGACAGATATAGTTTGTTCAGTAATGCACTGGTTTGTTTTTTTCACTGCTTTTAAAAAAAAAATTATGTTCAGTTACACCTAGCAATGCATCAAATCGATATAAAGTGACAGTGGCATTTATATTGTTACAAAAGATTTCTATTTGAAATAAATGCTGTTCTTTTAAACTTTGTATCACAGTTTCCATAAAAATATGTAGCTCATGAACTGTTTTCAACATTGATAATAATAAATGTTTCAGCATATTAGAATGATTTCTGGAGGATCACGTGACACTGAAGACATGAATAATGATGCTGAAATTTAAGCTTTGAACACAAGAATAAATTACATTTGAAAATATATTAAAATAGAAAACAGTTATTTTAAATTGTAATAATATTCCTGTATTTTTCATCAAATAAATGCAGACTTGGTGAGCATATCGGTGTGTGCACACCAAAAGTGAAGCGAATACTCGCATCGCGTTACCCGTTCTAGATTACTCACAGGATGTCACTCGCGAGAATAAAAACATTCACGTCTTTGCATTGACTTTGTATGTAATCTACTTATGCAAATAATTAAATTAGCTTTTGGTGTGCACACACCATAAGAGACTTCTTTCAAAAACATTAAAAAGTCTTACCAACCCAAATATTTTGAACTAGATATAACATGCCTTTTGATTAGAATTAAAATGATTAACTAGTGACTGCAATCTGTCATATTGTTTCATTGTTTTCTCTCTCTTTTTGTTTGTCAGAATAAGTGTACTCATCCTGACGATGTCAAATTGTGCACTTTAATATTAAAGCCTCCTCCAGCCGCTCCGCAACGCAAGAAAGTGGTAAAACACTACAGCTGTTCATACTGTCCCTCAGTCTCACATTCAGTCACTTCCCAAGCGTGAATGTGTGTGTGAATCATGTTCTCTGTGACAGACGCTGGTGAAAGAGGCCGTGGTTCATCCTCTGGACGTGGAACCCATGTGTTTTCTGAGTCAGGACAGAGAGCAGGCTCCACAGCAGTCGCAGCAGCCTGGACATGCTAAAATCTCCCTGTCGGTGTCTGTGGCGCCCAGTCCCACGCGGCCCACACGGCCCACACGGCCCACACGGCCCTGCTCCACGCTCTCGGTCCCCGGCCTGCACAGGGCCGCCATGCAGGAAAGCGTGAACGGCCCTCACGGATGGAGGGAGAGAAACGCAGGCCGAGAGAAAGGAGCTGTGGCGAAGGAGAGAGTGAGAGGAAGACTGTCACAGCAGAAAGAGAGAAAGGCGACACAGATGCTCGCCATCGTTTTAGGTGAGAGGTTAAAATAAATTACAATAAAAACTATGAACCTTGTAACTGTCCTGGTAGCAGGACACTTGGCACGTTTTTTTATTGCCTTTTCCCCTATCACATATTTTAGCAATCGTCATAAATTAGCTCAAAACTCAAAATGTAAAAATAAATTAGACTTTAGATAACCATGGAAATGGTATACTGGGCTGTTTTTTTATTATCAGTTTCAAATTTAGTACACATCTTGGTTTGACATTTGGGTTTGATTTTCTAGAGTCCTCCAAATTATTTAGTAAAAAAAGTATTTGTTTATTACATTTGCAACTTTTTTTACACCTAAATTTGTTCAAATCTGCTCAGTGTCTTTAAAAAAAGAGTCCATTCTTAGGTCTGTATTCCAAAGCGTTCATGAATTACAGCCAGCATTTAAGTCCAGATCTAAGCTCAAAAAGAGGGGGGGGGTTCACTGTTTAACTAAATAAATATGTAGTCCACGTTTGCTGAGCGCTTCCCTTTTGAGTGATCTCTAACCAGGGTGCAGAAAATTAGGGTTTTTGGGGCTGAAAAGATGTTGACTGCAGATTAAGAGTTTAAAATCATCAACTACACCAGAGATTCAAAGATCTTCCTGCAGTTTTCATTAACTTTATGACTGAGTGAAGAAATTACTTTTGAACAATGATAAATCATTTAGGCTGAGTTTTTTTTTTCTGTCTGAAACCATATCACAGCAAAAGTGGTTGCTTAAATTGTTATTTAAGTATTAAATAGCTTTAATTAATATTTAGAATTAGCTTTAATTGTTCAGTTTTGTATGTGCTTTTGTCTTTTTTTTTATGTCACTATTTAGGTATCACTATCAATTATTTATTAGGTCACTTTATATTTCCAGCTTCAACTCTAAAATTAAAATTACATTAAGTTTTTTCATCTAATATTTATATGTTATTTTATGTCAGCTTTATTTCAGTTAACTTAAATGTTTTACTAGTTTTTATTTTAGTTAATGATAATAACCCTGATTTGAGTCCACTTTCAAGTGTCCACATTGAAATATCTCATGTTGGCAAAAAAAAAAAAGGCTTCTTATTCTCCGATTAAAGCATCTTTCTACGGTCTCCATTTGGAGTCGAGGAGCATTTCCGGCTGGTTTATAGTTGCTGCACATGCTGGTGAACTGCGTGATTTTAGGTCTCTGTTCTTTTAGGCTTGACATTTAAGCAGCAGCACTTTTGACATTACACATATTCATTATTCAACAGATAGTTCAAGTCCTCTAATTTGATTGGACGAGAGGTATTTAAAGAGTGCCGATAGTCAATATTTCTTCAACAGCCCTTTATCACGTACACATTTATTATTAGACTTCAGATGAACGGTACAAATGTGAAAGCATCTGATCATGGCGATGTGAATATATTTGCAACTGCTCTGCAATTCACCGCCATCATGACAACAGAAGAGGTCATTCAAATTACACTATTATGATAGTTTGATTATAAAGTATATTTGAGACTCTAGATCTGGCCATGGTAGACTATAGTTTGAATTAGTCCTTTTTCTTTGCATGACACATTGATGACATTACAGTATAGAACAGCTCTTTCAGCATTATCCTGAAATGAATATTGTATAAGCAATCATTTCATGTGTCATAGAATGGAAGAGAGGCTTTCTGGAGTGTGTGAAAACGTGTGAAATCCTTTTGATTGTCCATGTGAATCTGGCCCGAATCTTTCACATAAAGGTCGGTCTACGTCCTTTTAAGTTTCGTTGCAAGCTGTTCACACATTTCCAACACAAAAAGTGAATTCTTACACGCAGCCCCTTTAAAAGGAGTGATTTTTTTTTTAGCAGATGTTTTTAACCAGGGCAGCTTACAAATGCAGAAGTTGTTGAAGTAGTTTTCACTCCTTGATGTTTGTGTTTTTTGCAGGTGTCTTCATCATATGCTGGCTTCCCTTCTTCCTCACACACGTGCTGAAAGCTCACTGCGGCAGCTGCTGCATCTCTCCGTCGCTCTACAGCGCTGTCACGTGGCTGGGTTACCTCAACAGCGCTGTCAACCCCGTCATCTACACCACCTTCAACATCGAGTTCCGCAAGGCCTTCATTAAAATCCTGCACTGCTGACATACAGCACACCACAACAGGGGGATTTACTGAACAAGAGAAGCTTGTGACAGACAAGGGAAACATTTGAAGCTCAGTATGTAACGATAACACTTATCAAGAAACACAGTGACAGCAAAGAAAAGACGAGACATTTGAAAAGGCAAAGAGTCTTTGTTTGTGGAACTGAGTCTCTGAAACGGTTGCAATCGGCAAAGGATGTGTTTTTATAGCAGTACGTCATTCAAAAGTTAACATTTTGTCATCGTGTGCTCACCCTTGCGTCCAAACCCATATTATTTTAGTTCTTCTGTGAAACACAAAGAAAGATGTTGTACTTAATGGGGACACGCTATGACTTGTTTAATTGTTTAACTTGTTTAATAATCATACATGAGATTTCAGTGCTTCTGTGGAGACAAAATAAATTGGGGTCTGTTTCTCACAAAAATGATTTCAGAAGTATTTATATGAGACTATTTTATGATAAATAAATGGTGTTTTTTTTGTTGTCCTTTTTGGCAGTACATACTTCCATTGTTTCAAAAACAGAAGCTCAAACATTCTCCTGACCATTTCCATTTGTGTTTCAGTGAAGAAAGAAAATCATACAGTTTTGAAAGGGTGAGTACATGATGACAGAATACTGATTTATGGATGAATTATCCCTTTAAATCATGTTTTTATCCTTGGAGTAGGTAAACAATGCTGAAAATGATCACAAAATGCACAATTTAAAGATGCATTTTAGTGGATTTCAAATGGTACTGATAATGTCAGTTTGTTTTTTAATCTCTAACCAGGTCAATCATCTTTAAATATTTAAACATGTTTTGAAGTTTAATAATTCAGTGAAATCTCTAGTATATCTCATTAGCTGATGCTAATGTAAAATATGCTCATGCTCACTAATGCACCTATTACTCCAGAGGAAATAAACACACTTATCATTTTGTACCTATGAGAATATGTGATCTAACATAATATCATGCAGAAGATCTGAATCTGTGCTGTATGCTGTAAATAACATGAGATAAATATTCAATATTGAGTCCACTGAGATTTTTGTCCCCTACAACATGACTTGAAAATGTGCAAATAGAATAAAAAAACTAAAAAAAAACTTCCATTATATACACATCATCTCTTAAAGGGCTCATTTCAGATAGAATTAAATCTGTTTTAGTTCAATTTAATCTGATTTGGTGTAAATATATTATATATTGTATATGTAGCAGTTTTATTTGAACTTTTTTTTTTTTAAATTTGTTTTTGTCATATTTATTAGTGTTTTTTTAATGTCAATATAGTTTTAGTATTTTAGTACACCAAGTTAAACTAAATGAACATTCATTTTATTTCAAGTAACAGAAATTGTATGTTTTAGTTTTATGATATTTTGACCTATTTCAAAGGAGGCCGGTGACGCTTGAAACTCCTGTTTCTTATTTGTTTGCCTTCCCTCGGCTTGTCCTTTAGTGTAATCTGACGTCGCAACTGAGTTAGTTTAATCTTGTTTTCAATCTAACTGCTCCCATTACAGATTGCACGTCTCCTGTTGACTTCCAGCACCTTACACGGTCGAATCCTGTAATGTGATCGGGCAGGTAAAAACCCTCCTGGGGTGAAACAGGATTCACAGCCTTAAACCACACGGACACATACACTCACATGCGCACATTTTCCATCTGATGTTGCATCAAACATGTCATGTTTTAAATCTTTATTATGCCTTTGTAGTATACAAATCTGCATAGCCCTAAAGGTAGATACAACCAATTCAAAGTATAGATGATTGCTAACATCATTTCAGTCATTGTGAACAGTAACCTGTGTCGGTGTGTGCTGAGTCACTGGCTTTTGTTGTTTTGTGACCCATCGGTCGCAGTATAACTTACCCTCAGTCGCTCAACTCTGACCCAGTCTAACAATAATCAGCATGCATTTTTCATCAGCCTTGGCAACTGCTATCCATTACAGCCGAACCGCTCTTCATAAAAATTCCTGAGCAGCGTTAGACACCAGCTGAAGGTTTAGACTGAATGCCAGTGGATGAAATGCTGTTGAAATAGAGGAAGTGAAGGACAAGAGAGCGACACAATGAAACACGGCGAGCGTCTCAGCGGAATGAATGGATGGTGGATGCAGCGAGCGGTATCTCTGCTGGTGTTCTTTTGACACTCATCCAAGGTTTCTGGACTTTCATTATTGCTTCTGTTTCCAGGTGTCATCTATTGTTGGAGGCACTAGAAGAATGGCCTCATTTCTTTGAACGCATGAGCTGACACAAACTATGGCTTTTGCCCAGGTAAGAAGAATAGTCTCTTAGTATTTGTAACAATTCATCAAAATGTCTTGAAACTGGCGCTGAGTTTACATTAGCTGAACGGCAGTGACATCTCATGTGTGGTGGCGGAGTGTGTAATTGCTAAATAGTCCTTCATGTCCTGTTTAGAGGAAACTGACACAGTGACATTTGCTCAACCAATGGCATGAGCTCATGTCAAATGTTAATGTGAAACTGGGTCATGATATTTTGTAGCAGTGTTATTTTAGTATAATTGACTACTAAAGTTTGTATTAATATTTTGAATTGTTTTTTTATTTGTATATTATCGGTTTTCATTTTAAATTGTTTTTGTCATTTTTATACGTTTTTTTATGTCTATAGTTTTTATTGATTTTTATTTCACTTTTAGTTATTTTAGTACATAAAGTTAAACTAAATGAAAATAAGAAATACTCACATGGCAAGTTTTTTTAAAATATTTTACTTTATTTCAAGCAACGAATATTGGTTCTATGTTTTTAGTTTTGGTTAACTATTATAGCTATTTTTGTAGCTTTCTGAATTATCTTACATGGTTAATTTAATGTTGCAGAAATTCTTTTCTGCGTCCCTTTTGCTTTATATTTGAATTGGCAATAGTGCTGATAGTCAGATGCATACTGAACCGAAGTGACCATCATGAACAAAATTCTCCCCATGCATGTTTTTTTTATTCAACATTTTGGCTAATTTGATGTTTTAGTTATAAAAGTATCTTATTAGTCCTTCTAACAAAATTTTCCTTGTTTAAAGTCTTCTGATACAGGGTTCCTACGCAGTTTGGAAAAGTATGGAATTTGATTTGAGTAATTTCCAGGTCTGGATAAGTATGAAAAAAGACAACAGATTATGAAAAAATATGTTTCAAGAATATTGCCCCTATTCAGTTTTCTAAACTATAAAATTAAGAATTTCAAAAAAATGTATTTGTCACACAAGCAGAGTATTTTCATGGCAAAAGTTTAGTGATTGTTTTAGTTCATGACTGAATGAATTCAAGACGCACAAGGTCTTTACCATAAACGAGTTTCTTTTGAACTTCACTAAAAGAAATGTGCGTTTGTCACTCAAACCAAATAAAGGAACAAATGATTATCTAAATCAGACTGTACTTCACTGTTTGGTGATCGTGACTCATCAACCCACATTTACAGTATCAAACTGATGTGTCAGAGAAATGAAAAAAAGAAAGAATAAAAGTATTACAGATGACTGTACTATATATCAAATATAATGCTGCTGGTAATGCTGTATGAAACATTTATGTTAAATATGGTCTGAAAAATCTACAGATAGGTTTGGACATTTGAAATGAAAAATGTGTAGGAACACTGACTAGAATTCTGTCGGTTACATTTATTTATTTTTTTAAAGTCTAGAGTCCGTCCAGGCCTAGTGATAAGTGACATGATTAACTTTTGCCATTTTCTTATGTTTAGGGTTTCTATAAAATCAGCCCTGCAAAAGACAACCAGGAGCCTCTGCAGTCCTTCCCAACATGTCCTCCTCCGTCCACT